>JAOUQZ010043511.1:5000-12934 GCA_028564935.1 Neosilurus hyrtlii | reverse complement strand
ATATATAAAAGAAAAAACATAAATTTTTAAATAAACTTCTGTATAAATATATAAATTATTTAATTATTATATTTAAATATTTAATGTTGCCCTAGAATGGGATTCGGTTCAAGTTGTAAGTCAGAAATGAACGACGTGGAAACAAAAAATACAAAAAGAAAAAAAAAAAGATAAAGAAACTCCCAAAGCGCAAACCCCTTGTTAAGCCATAAAATTTTGCCCCTGCTGGGCCTGCTGTATTACTGCACTCCTAAAGTATGGGAGTTTTCATGTTAAAATTTAATTTAATGTCGGTCCGGATCAGATCTGAATACAACTATGTCTAACATTAAAGCTTCTGATATTGAACATAAAGAAAACATTTTATTCAAATCATTCATTCATTCATTTTGTGAACCACTCAATCCTAATTAGGGTCACAGGCAGGCTGGAGCCTATCTCAGCCAACTCTGGGTGAAGGTGGGGTACACATTGAACAGCTCATCAGACCATTGCAGGGCCAACACACATACAACCATTCACACTCACACTTAGGGATGGTTTGGAACAGCCAGTTAGCCTAATCTGGCATTACAGGGCCAACACACACACACACACACACACACACACACCACACTACCATTCATACCTAGGGGTAATTTTGGAACAGCCAGTTAGCCTGTATGTCTTTGGATGGTTGGAGGAAACCAGAGTCCCCAGAGGAAACCCATGCAAGCATGGAGAGAATATGCAAACTTCACACAGAGCCACCCCTCAGGACTCAAACCCAGGACCTTCTTACTGTGAAGTGGAAATTCAAACTGCTATGCCATCATGTATAAGAGATAGGTATTTTTTACTGGGAATATGCTTGAGTGACATGAAGTTGCTAACTGACAAACAAACAAACAAACAAACAAATAAATAAACCCACACTGATGAAGCATAACCTCCTTTTGAAAAGGCAAAAAAAAAATTTTTTTCCTTGTTGAAGTCGATATGGCAGACATCGAGAGTAACACTCTGAGTGTTAGTGACCGCACTGCAGTGGAACGATGTCGCGCCTGCGTTTTAAGGGAATTATCAGGGATATTTATGGAGAGCGTGTCCTGAAGGATGAGGATATTGGCTTCATGTGAGAATGAGAATCTCAGAACGTTACACACACCTACGCTCACTGCTTTACTGTCTGTAAAAGAAGAAATGAGCAATAATCTCTTCGACATAACCAGCACCACCTCCTGCTCTGATTGGCTGGTGGTACGTTGCTTATGTAATGTCACCCCCACTACAGTGTAATGGATGGAACACATTAGCCATGATGTAATTAAGCAGAGGTTGGGGGTCAGGATGAGAGATTATGCAGTCAGAAAGAATTGCACAAGAATCTGTTTCAGCACCATTACAGTTTCAGGAAACTGGATTATCTGTGTGTGTGTGTGTGTGTGTGTGTGTGTGTGTGTGTGTGTGTGTGTGTGTGTGTGTGTGTGTGTGTGTGTGTGTTCAATGACCTGAAACATAATCTAAATAATGATCCACAGAGTCCAAAAGCCTGAACCCACCATCAAGAACTGTAAGATATATCAAACCTGTTACGTTTTACTTCTAGCGACATTAGTACTGCTGTCTGAGTCTGGATTCTGATTGGTCAGAAGGTGCTGAATGATTATCACTAATGGAGCTGCCAATCACAGGTTTATTCAGTATTAATGCATGAGTTTTGATATTTTTTGTTTCTATAGCAACTGCTAATTTACTGCGGATCCTCTGCATGAACAAATCATTGATACAGTAGACTTTGCATTAGACTTCGCATTGTATTCGCAAGTAGACTTCGCATTGTGACCATAATTGTTTCAGTGCTGGCCTATGTACTATATGTGTTACTGGAATATTAGGATCCACGTCAGGACTGTGTCCCGAACAAGAATGTTCTGGGTGAGGCAGGAAACCCCCAGCATGTTTGCCCCGCTCACAAAAAGACACTTGTGCTGGCTTGGCTTTGTCTGCCGTATGCAAGATGGCAGAATCCCCAAAGACATTTTGTATGGTGAGCTTGCTATTAACTCCAGACCTGTAGGAAGACCAATTCCTCGCTATAAAGATGTATCAGAGAACCATATACTAATCATTCATTTGCCAAAACACTTACTCCTAGGGTGGTGTATCTCAGCTGACACTGGGAGAACAAAAAAACTATTTACACACACCTAGGGGAAATTTGGAACAGCCAATCGGCCAAATGTGCATGTCTTTAGACTGTGCTAGGAAATCAGGGTACCTGAGGAAACCATGCAAGCAGGGGAAGAAAATGTAAACGGCACACAAAAACACCCCTGTCGACCCCAAGACTCAGAACCTTCTTGCTGTGAGGTGAACATACTAATCACTATACCATCCCTGCCACTTCGCACACAACAGCCGTACAATGCCGGTTAAGTGCCATAAGACAAAACAATCTTCTACCATCGTGTACCATCTAATAACGTGAGTTAGAGGCTTTAGAGTCAACTGGTGACTCTAAATCCCCCAAAGGTGTGAGTGTGAAGGTTGTTTGTGTCTGTGTTAGTTCTATAATAGACTAATGACCTGTACAGGGTGTGACCCCACCTCTCAACTGAAGTCAGCTGGGATTGGCTCCAGCTTCTCTGTGTCCCAGATGGATGAATGGATATTAGAAGAACTCAGAACGTTTGTACTTGACTTTGTTTAATATTTATAACTGAGGTTATTATTCATGGCAGTAGTTGCTGTATAAACAGCTCATCCACTTACTTATGTTAGTTAATAATTATTAATTCCATTCAGTGAAAATCGTCTTGTTTCTGTATGCAGTCCTGCATTGCTGCTTGAATGCTTGAACTCATCCAGGCAGGAGAGTTACAAATCCCAGCATGCACTGCTCAACTCGGTCCTACTTCACGTGTTTATCGGTGTATGTAAGAGTCTTATAAGTGAGACTGGAGCAACATGACTGAGCACTTGCGCTTAAAGAAACTGCTCAAGTGCCCTCGAGTGGCTCTCTGAACGACCTAATCACTATCACATTATCGCGCTTCCCAGAATAACAGAGTGAGCATCTAATAAAACCCTTTACCACTGTGGAACATCTTTGCCTCCATACTTCAGTCCAGCCACAGAGTGGCGTGACACAGAGAACCATTTAGCATTTAGCATTAGTACAAGAAAAACCCTGAGGGAAAACGGATTTTTCGAAGTCCTGCGAAGTACTTGTTGCTCTTCAGAAAGCTCTTGTTCGCCACAGGAAGGGAAAAAGGTCGAAGGCAATCAAAGCCTTCAAAGACACGGATGAAGACGCCTTGTTCAGAAGCATGCAAGTAAAAAAGCCTGGAGTGAATTTAAAAAGCCACCATTGTGAATTGCCACATAATAAACTACTCATTAACTATACTGACTCGGTCTGTCCAGTGAATTTCCAGCTCTTGGTCTTTTTGCCCAGATCAAAGACTTCAGGCTGAGATTTCTCTGTACAGAAAGAACCAGTAAGGTTAACATGTAATTTATACATGTACATACGGCATATGTAAATATATGAGATGTAATGCATTTCTGTTCGAGAGGTAATAAGCCCCAAATACTCAAATGAGATCTTTATAAAGTCGTTCTTCTGACTCTTGCTGAGGATTGTTTTTGAGCTAAAAATAGCCACAGAAGCTCCTTATTAGCAAGTCAGCACTGGACTCTGAGAATTCACTGAGAAAAATGAGGTAAAGCTGAGAGAGAGAGAGAGAGAGAGAGAGAGAGAGAGAGAGAGAGCATTATGATTATTTTATTGCTGTGCTGCATGTCTGAGAGTGAAAACACATTTCCTTACATTCCACACCGCTCCCATGCTCTAAACTGGTGCTGTTCTTTGGTTTTCCACTCAGATCACGAGGTCGACTATGAGATTTTGGATAGGAGCAAAAGCTACACGTTCCACACGATGACTCAATCTATATGTGCACACCTCGAATGTTTCTGTTTTTCGGTTTAGTGAAGGTCATGCTGTTCCGTTCACTCTGCGGTGCTGTCAGGAGATAGATTCATACTCAGAGATAATTCCCACCTCCAAACTGTGTGTAACGCTAATCGTTATCACAGTAATGTTGTATCAATGATCCTGATATAGCTGGAAAGCACTCTCTTGAGGGTACAGATACAGCATTATCAGGATCACTAATAGCCAGCATACTACTGAAGAGCCATTAAACTGCACCAACATGCAACACTGTCGCTATCCTGGTTATTTACCGGATTTTATGGATGCTGTTCTTTCTGCCAGGTGAAAAGCTATAATAAAGTAGTTTATATGCTGGTCTGTTATCCAAGCTCTCATACACAGATGGTGTGCAATGTGGTTTTATTCTTTATTGTTATGGCACTTTTCTGAAGTAAGCAAGAATGATGGTGTAATATGATTAAAAAAATTTAAATACTATACAAAGCATTTTAAGATCACATAGACACTTGCGGCGGCATGGTGGTATAGCGGTTAGCACGCCAGCAAGAAGCTCCTTGGTTTGATTCACGGGTGTTTCTGTGTGGAGTTTGCATGTTCGCCTAGTGCTTGTGTGGGTTTTTTCCTGGTACTTTGGTTTCCTCCCAAAGTCCAAAGACATGCATGTTAAACTCACACACCAGCTCAGGCTCCTTCCATTGGCCAGTTTGCCCAATCTATCCACATGTAATTTGTGGATTAAAGAAGGCTTTCGACTGTGTCCCTCGGCTATATTGTGGGGTGTGCTTCGGGAGTACGGTATACCAGACCAGTTGCTACGGGCCATAAGGTCTTTGTACCACTGGAGCCAGAGCTCAGTCCGTATTGGTAACAAAAGGTCGAATTAATTTCCGGTGAGGGTTGGAGTCCGCCAAGGCTGTCCTTTGTCACAGGTTCTGTTCCTAATTTTTATGGACAGAATTTCTAGGCACAGCTGAGGTGTTAAGGGGTTCTGGTTTGGAGGCCATACGATATCATCTCTGCTTTTTGCAGATGATGTTTTCCTTTTGGCTTCATTGAGCAAAGACCTCCAGCTCTCATTGGGGAATTACTCCTCCGCATTGAGAGGAGCTGGCTGAGGTGGCTTGGGCATCTGAATAGAATGCCTCCCAAATGCCTACCAGGTATGGTGTTTTGGACATGTCCAACCGGGAAAAGACCCCAGGGTTGAGCCCTATGTCTCTTGAATGTTCTCGGAACGCTTCGGTTTCTTCCCGGAAGAGCTGGAAGAAGTGGCTTGGGAGAGGTATGTCTGGACCTCACTGCTTAGGCTGCTGCCCCCACGACCTGACCCCACATTTAGCGAAAGAAGAAGAAGAAGAAGATGATGATGATGATGATGATGATGATGATGATGATGAAAGTACTTGGTGCAGAATGAAGAATTCAGACCAAGTGTGAAAAATGGCCTTAAAGTGCTTGGCCTTGTCAAGTGCTCACTTGATTGTGAGCGAAATCCTGACCACACCTGAGCAACAATTTTCACCAAGCTTGGTGGGGACTATACCCTGCCTGAGTCCCAGAGATAATATGATTTTGAAATGTCAAGGGTGGTCAGAGGTCAGTGGTGAAGGTCAGAGCAAGATCACAAAGTTTTGTGTTTAAAAAAATTATATATTAAAAACAACGTAGCATAAAACATGATGTATAAAAACATTTTTTTTCCATTCTGGTCAAAAAATGTGAAAAATGTTTTAAAAAAAGTAAAAAAATTGAATTTATTCTCTTCACTCTTTTGGCCTGGATGTCAGAAGGTAGTTTAAATAAGAACTTTCTGTTTGGGGGTTTTCTTGGCACACTGTGCTTGTATGTGAACCATTTTGTCTGTGCCTGAAGGAACCTCTCCATCATTAATAAGTCTATTATTGACTTTCTTCATGACTCAGACGTGTACATTAATTACAGCTACAGAACAGGATGAAGAGAGAATACGCAGCAGCTGTCTTTTCTTGCCTACTTCCTGCTTTCTCCAGACTTTCACACCTCTTAATCACTGTTACTTTCTTTTTTTAACTTTCAGTTCCTAGCTGACTATATTTTCTGCATTTAGACCATGAATAGGGATTTACCCTTGCCTCATTGCCAGAGGTGCTGTAAAAGGGGTGGGGTGTGAGGATGATCCATAAGTATCCAGGGGACCCAAGAGAACTGTACGGAACAAACACTATCAAGGAGAATCAAAAGCTAAGTGAACCTTTATGACTTTTACCTGAGGGACGATCCACAGAACCAGTTAGTGTTTTAGCTGTGAGCCAGCTCTTCAGATTCCCTCTCAGTTTTCAAACTCCTTGCATATAATTTATTTCATCAAGTCCTGTCCGCCTGTGTATCCAGACCTTTAGATGGTAATATTTGGTGATAAATGTGTTAGCTGTTTAAACAAGCATGGGTTTGTATGCAAGGTTTACTGGCAAAACTAACAAATCCAAAAGGACAGCGACAAACAGGCCAGCCAAAGCAAACAAGAGTCGCAATCAATCGAGATTAACACAGCTGAATAACACACTCGCAAAGATACAGGCTGGGAAATGTCACTGGAGATAAGATGAGTTTGTGATTTGAATAAATACAGGAAAAGGTAACAGGCAATGTGACAGACAATCTTGCCATATTATACCAGGGATAGGGTCTGCACAAAAGCACAAAAACTGGGCATTCACATCGAATAATCTCTTACTGTAGTGCTAGCAGTACCTTGTTCAAGCAAACTATCAAGCAAATCCAATGAAAAAATGCTAATCACCTCTTGTAAGTTCCTACCTAAAAGCCCACACCAGCTCTATTGTTAAAACCAATAAATACTCTCAGGAGTGTACTCTGAAGGAGTCAGCTGATACTCTTCCTTTGCTTCTTGACAAGTAAATCCAAGGATCCATATCCCCTTCCAACACAGGCGCAAACTGTTAACCAGTAATTCCATGCCGAAGGTCAATTTGGACAAAAAGTGACATTAATTTGACCTTGATTAAAAAAAAAAAGGACAAGTTCATGATGTACAGAATTATTGTGAGAGGGTGTTGAGGTAAACTTCTGTGTAAAATGTGGTCCTTCCAATTTGACCTTGAAAAAGTATATCAAGCTCACAGTCCACAGAATTCATGCAAAAGGGGGTAATCTTATGTTTAACAAATTAAGGTCCTGCAACAACCTGCTAATCAGTAATCGTGTGGTAGAGGTGTGTGACGGGCAGACGGAAGGACGGACAGATGGATGTATTACCATATCCTCCTCTCAACACTTCGTGTTTCCGAGGGATAAAAATAATATTGGTTTAAAGCATATAGGGTAAAATGGTTACTGAAATCTAGAGTCATGCTGACACAAGCACTTTGGCCTGTAAGAATTAATCTAACAAATTTATCAGTTTTTCAACTGGTTTTTAGATGGTTACAGAGATACAGAGATACAGAGCATGAAAAAAATAAACTGAAAATAGCTAATTTTATTTAAAGGTCTGGGCTATTTTATTTTAAATAATCTTTAAAATTTTCACCCCACCTCATCTCTTC
The DNA here is from genome assembly GCA_028564935.1 of Neosilurus hyrtlii. NCBI lineage: Eukaryota > Metazoa > Chordata > Actinopteri > Siluriformes > Plotosidae > Neosilurus > Neosilurus hyrtlii. The sequence continues at coordinate 5,446 of JAOUQZ010043511.1, read as the reverse complement.
ATTCCAAATGCTGACAAGATTGGACACAAAGTGAAGAGAAAGATCCTAAAGTCAGAGCATGTCTCCTGGGTGTAATGGGCACCAGGCCACTAATAAAAGAAATTCGACAAAAGAACGATATTGATTCATCTTTCTCACACACTTAGTCAGTGAATCTTTATATCACTCATTCCCAGATCTACTCCAGTCTTTGACAACACTCTAAAGTTTTGAATTTTAGAACCCACTCAGTATCAACCCAGTGAGCCTTTTCATGGACTTCTATTAATTTACAAATGTACAATTTTAGTAGTTTTGAATGTGCTTACCAGGTCAAGACACAGAATCTGCATTGGCGTGTTTCCGGATTGTGGTTTCTAAAGTCATTATCAGTGGCGATTATCAGTGGATATTCACTTCTTAAAGTGCCTGTCTGTAAAATGATGAAATTAGATTTTAGCTTTATT
>JAOUQZ010043511.1:0-2500 GCA_028564935.1 Neosilurus hyrtlii | reverse complement strand
TATAGGTTATGAGGGAAAAAAGAAATCACAGCCACTGCTGCTGCTGCTGCTGCTGATGTGTGTGTGTGTGTGTGTGTGTGTGTGTGTGTGTGTGTGTCTTAAATTCTAGCTTTATTACTATTCATGCCACCTCTTCTTGCTGCAAGCAAGGTCACGTTCCAGGTGCCCTGCACTCAAAATTCTAAATAAATAAATATTACATGTTAGGTGAAATATAAAGTGCACCCCAGGGGTAATTTCTGTCCACATATGTAAACAAACTTCTCAGCCTCTTTAATACCACACCTTAAAATGAAATGAAATTAAATTCATAGTTTGATTCGTCATTTACTGAACAGAATGCTAAATCATTGTAATATTCTTGTGTTGGGTAAGTAAGTGTACCCCTGGACCTCAGAAGCTCGTGTCCCCCCTTGAGCAGAAACAGAAACTCGAACGTAGTCTAGTTCTACTACTGTTATGTTATGTTATTAGCTTCTGTATTCCCTGCGGAATTTGTTGCCGTTGTTGAATTATTTGCTTCAGAATGAGAAAGTGAATAAAATTAAAGGTGATGTAGAAGCTGCCCTGGTTTCTGATAAATCACAGCTTGGGTCCGAGCTCGTGTCGTTTTCACCCCGAGCCACATTGTTAATATTTAATACAGAAGAGGAAAAGCCTTCTGAACCTACAGGTCTAGTCCTGAGCTGACTTATGCAACTTCTGCTATTTTCTGAATAACTTCAATACATCACACGGGAACATCTTCAGTACTAGGGGAGTAGGTCTGGTCTCATCCTGCAGAAGAGCTACTGTAGCACAACTGCTGAAACTGCTGGATGTGATAGAAAGGAGTCAGAGCACACAGTGTATTACAGATTGCTGCGGATGGGGACGGAGACCAGTCAGGTGGTGTTACAGTTTTTTTTTCCAATTGCTAAAATACAATTTTGCAAATTAGGCTGGTTCTATCCAAATACTTAACACAATTCACAAAACCACACACCCAAACTGCAAAATACCTCATATATCCTGCAAAATGAAGCACTGCAACCAAAACAACATATAGCATTACTAAAATTAAACTTTTGCACCAAATGGAACACACTTCATTCATATTACCAGATTTTTGTCTAACCAACTACACACTGTTGGACATAATGAAAAGCACTCTCAGCTTTAGTGCGCTTTGCCATAATACTAAAATAGTTCAAATTGTAGAGACTTCTTCAGACTGTTCACATGCACAGAAATATTTGCAGATACACACACATGCTGTTGAAACCTTTTTTTTTTTATTTGTCACCATACAAGTGCACAGCAGATATATTTACATTGAAGTAACCAAAATATTCTCACAAAACAGTAAACTGGAAAATGAAATTGCGGAAAAAATATATTAAAAAAAAGGCAAGAAAAAGAATTAGCCAGCAAGGGATGAAGTGCCTTATTTATCCCTGAATCACACCCGCATCAATTTCATCACACGCCTCTTCCATAGCCGACACAAGAGGCATGCGCACAAAGGGCTGCCGGTCATATACCTTCCACCGCCATGCCGAAAAGAACTCTCCTATGGGGTTCAGAAGTGGTGAGTATGGTGGGAGGTATTGCACGAGAAATGGTAGGTGGTCAGCAAACCAGTTTCTCACTTGGGCTGCATGACAGCTCACGTTGTCCCATACTATAACGTATCGGTTCCTTTGATGGTCTGCATCATTCATACGCTCTGGTGGAGTGTGTCCAGAAATGTGAGAATATGGGCTGTGTCGTAAGGTTGGCATGATGGTGGAGGACACCATGTGTATTGGAGATGGCAGCGCACATGGTGATGTTCCCACCACATTGGCCAGGAACATCTATAATGGCTCTGTGGCCAAGGACGTTTCTTCCCCTTCTTCTGGTCTTTGCTAGGTTGAACCCAGCCTCATCTATAAAGATGAACTCATGTGGGATTGCATGAGCATCCATTTCCAGTACTGTCTGAAAACAAAGAAAAAAAATCTGACAAAGTGGTGTTACAGTATCCAGTACACTGGGAAACAATGTTGCGTGTGGTGTACTGCAGTCAATATTGCACTTAAATCCACAGATGCTCATCTGAGCTCCTTGTCTGTTTAGGAATTTCTCTCAAAAGGCACTTTATAAAGTTATTTCATTCTGATTTGGTTTCGCTTGAGAACGTGAGCCAATGTGGACAGACTGACTCCATGAATGTTGTTGAATATGGTGTTGTCTTGGATGATGTAGCTTTGAATTTCTCGTAATCTTAATTCATGATTTTCCAAAATCATGTTTACAATGGCAGCTTCCTGTACCCCGGTAAACATTTGGCACCTTCCTCTACCATACTTGCATCTCGCAGTCCTTTAAAAAAAAAATAAAAATAAAAATATAAGGCTTGGACATTCATTCATCTTCTGAACCACTTATTCCTACTTAGGGTCACAGGGAGGCTGGCACCCATCTCAGCCGACTCTGGGCGAGGGCGGGGTACACCCTGGACAGCTCGCCAGGCCAT
>JAOUQZ010043510.1:0-12939 GCA_028564935.1 Neosilurus hyrtlii | reverse complement strand
AACGTGAATGAACCCACTGAACGCACCCACACGTAAACGTGAATGAACCCACTGAACGCACCCACACGTAAACGTGATTGAGCCCACTGAACGCACCCACACGTAAACGTGAATGAACCCACTGAACGCACCCACACGTAAACGTGAACGCGCACACATGTAAACGTGAATGCACCCACTGAATACTTTCCATGTACAGTTTACTGGAGTCAGGGTTATAGCTCAGACTTTAACAAGACTACATTCTCTGTCCCAGTACACAACGCTGTCAGATCTCATCATTAGTCCAAAAATGAATTGCTCTTTATCGCCTCAAACCATTTGTGTTCCTTCTCTGTTACTTCCAGGTCAAGGCTCATGAACCACAGAGCATGCACAAAGTACTGAGTCCAAGCTACAATCAAACAGTTTTAACCAGTTCAACACAATAATTCAACTTTCTGAAATGTCATGGAAAGCGACTGACTAACAGTGTAATGACTCAAGTTTTGATTGGGGAGCTGAATGACATCCATCTCCACCACCAACACACACACACACACAGAATCTTTATAGGACTGGCACAAAGAATCATTCGGATTTGTCAATTTGAAATATCATACATATTTAGATGTTCTCGTGTCACTTTGCTGTTGCTTGCCACTATGTTGTGTATATTTTCCAACAATTTTTCTAAATTGACGGGGTTTTTTTTCTTTCTTTCCGTTTTTTTTTTTTTTTTTTTAAATAAATAAGTAAATAAATAAATGCAGTTGCCAAAATTCACAGAGAACAAAATCTTTTCACTTCCACTCTGTGTTGTCATTTCTTTCTGCACTGTACTAACACAGTACTTGGGGGGGGTTTGGTTGCTGAGCAGTACCCATTTCCCCCGAAACTCTGTCAGGTGTGTGCACGTGACCATTTATGTACACACAGATAGAGTTACATCCTCTTGGACATCACACTTTCTAGCTAATGAAAAATCCTCAGCCTTGACACCCAGGTTTTGATAAATCAACTGAGAACAAAACCACAGTTTCACCAATTTTTTATTCAGATACAAATAAAAAAAAGTTTGGACAACATTGAAAATAAGTGTTCATTTACATTATAACTTTTACATCTCCAAAGTCTTAATGCATGTCCTTAGAGACTGTTGGTCCTTATGAATACCTCTGTTGGTACTCTATATAACCAAAATGTGAATAAAAGCCTTCTGATTGTTTTGTACATTGCATGTACAAACAAAAGAAAATAGCACTCACACACTTTAAAGGTAATTTAATGGAGAATGTTTTAAAAACCCTTAAATCTATTAGTGACTAAGCTGCACTTAGGAAATGAAACACAAACAAGTGTTGAGACGTAGTAGGAGTCATTTGGTCGTTAATGGGTGCTGGGTGATCACATCCTTAAAACTTTTGGGCAATTCCTGCTACAGCGTCACAGGGAAAACATGAAATGTCGATTAAATTGATATTTGCCTGTAAGTCCAGGTGTAGGTATCAAAAAGATTTCAAGGTCTGATGGAAGTACCTTTTTTTGATGGAGGTAACTTTTTTTACTACATGTTCAAAATTTGTTTTAAAAAAAACACAAATGTTTTGACATTAAAATCATCTTTTGAAAGTATGACTGTTAAACAGTGTGTGTAAACTTATGAAATGGATCATATTTTGTGGTAAAATACAGCTCACAGTGCAGGAAGCACCATCAGGACTCTCTGAGTCTGAGAGTTCGCGTATGGCCAACCCAAGCCCTGAATCCAAATCTGTAACGCGAGCAACAATAATCGATTCAAGTTTTGCTTATGCTACGATACAGTCAGACATTGATATGAAAATCCAGGATTCGTCCTGTCCTAATCCAGTTTAGAAATCTGTGAAATAAAGTCAAGAAAGCAGGTTTTTGTTTTTGAGATAATTATTCTTAAACTTCGTAACGTGAGTAACATGCAGCATAGAGGGGTGTAATGTGAGTGATTGCCAAGAAACTGAGACATCATCATAACAGATTGACTGGCAATTACGCAGCCAATCAGGTGTTCTGGATTTTTCTATAAACTGGACACAAGGACTTTGAAAATCCGACAAGTTTATCAACAAATAAGTACTTCGAAAGAAAGGTAATTTATTAGCATAACAGACCGAACGTGTGACATCAGAGAATGAGGATGGAAGTTTATCCACCACCTTCCTACACAAGTCCAGTAGTAAGTACATCTTCCCAAAGACGTCTGAAGTCGATGACGATGTTGAACCACATCGAGTTTTCCACAGTCCCCTCACGGTCAGCAACTTGACCTGGACAATATCAGATTTCTGGATATTCGTGTATAGGACATCCAGAAGCAGTATGACAGTTTGAGAAAGTTCCTCTGTTGAACATAACAGGGCTGCATGACCTGCTCATTCAGAATACGTTTTTCATGTCATGCATATTGTCAGGTTCATTCGGAAAATGTGCTGTTTAAAATATGAGGGGTTTTTAGGCTCATTCAGATATGGGAAGGGGGGCAGATGAAGCCAGGATAAATCTGCTGGTAAAGCTGGAAAATATTTATTTTATAATGTAGAGACAGAATTTTTAGAAGTTCTAGAATCTTTCCCTCTAATATCTGATACCATTCTGCACTAGATGACAAAAAAATTGTGAAGACATCTTAAAGCGTTTCTGATATATGCCTTGTAACGTCTGGAGAAAAAAAGAAAAGAAAAAAAAAAACACGATTTTTTTATGATGAGAAGAAAATACAAATTTTAATAAATTAATTACTTTGCCCCGATATAACTTTTAACTTTTGAAACTAAGTAAAATGTTTAAAAATTACTTTAGCAGCATCATTATCAATCAGAAGAATTGATATTAGTAACATTTTGATTTGAGCTATTAGTCAACAATTTTCACGAATAGCAAATATGTGACAACAATCATGCAAGTGAAGTCCAAAGGTAAGAATCTCCAATTTTGTTAACCTTTGAATAAATATCAGAAAATATTTTTTAATATTTTGTTTTATTTAATTTCAATAAATAGCCCATTTCCAAAAAACTGATGTATAGATAATGAAAATTGTCTAGCTAGAAATTCCGTACATAAGCCTTCTACGAAGAGGTGTCATTGCTTAAAACAGGATGTCCAAAGCATTACCCCCTTTTTAAAGCATGGAAAAAGAAAGAAAACTTGTAAAAATGATAAATTGCATATAGCTATGGACTAGTTAGCTCTAAATAAATCAGCACAGTTTAGTTTGTTAGACGTACTTTGTCAAACAGCAGGACCAGTAGAAGATGTTGCTGTCCCAGGCGTTACCTCATCATTTGTATCTATTTAATTAGACACAAGCAAATTAAAGCCTTATTGGTTTGCTTAAATGTGTAACTACAAATATGTAATAACAAAAATCCACTCATTTCCTCATATGTTAGAGGAGCGTATGCCACTGATAGGTAGTACACTATAACCTGGGAGCGAATAGCAATAATATTGTAGAAAAGGTATTCATTTTCTGAGGCTTCAATACTTTGGCTACCAAGTGAAAAATTCATACGCTTGCATGAAACTTTTGACCTCTCGTCACACATTGGCTTCATTTTATTGTTTTACACCATATTCAGAGAGCTGTTTGTTAGTACTGTTAAAGGCTCATTCAGAGAATTTGTCATTTAATGTTAGGTTGTTTTTAGGCTCATTCATAAAACTGACGTCTGCTTGTTGAAGCTCATCGAGAGAACTGGCCACAATGTGTGAAATTCCCCACTGGACTGGGGGTGGTGGAGTGTATTCATGTATTTTTTCAGAGTGTAGGTCAACGTTAAGGCATATTTGTTGAATAAAATTAGTTTTAACACATTTTGAACACAACAGTACAGTGCAGTACGGTGGTTTCCCCTGCTCAACCTACTGGTAACATGAGTAACACCATGTGAGTAACAAGTTTTTTCCTTTAAGGGCTGTGGTACAAAATATGTATTGTTTTATCTGAAAGTATTGATTGTGTGACAACCGTAAGTAATAAAGGTTCAAATACATATAGTTGAATTTGTCCTGGAGTACATCATTTAACAAGAATTGCGTACTGAACTTAAGTGAGAAAAAGCCATGTTACTTTTGCATAACGTGAGTAACAAATACCAAAACGAGGCTGACCACGCATTCATAACCGCACGGGTGTTTCACTTCGGGTTTTGTCTTCTATGGGAAAATGACAATCAGAGGTTGTCACAATGTAGAACTTTGGAAGTTCTGTCCATTTACTGAGTTGTGGTGGAAGTTTATACTTCGGCCTGGTGCGATAAATGCAACCCGAGTAACGCTGGAATTAATTTCCCCAAAAGGGTTGGTGCGCCATTTTTTCATTCAGGTTCTCATCATGTGATTTCCAACCTGATACAGCTCTTAAATTATAATCACCAACACACATTCCAACCGGTGCCGAACCCAAAACCTCCAACCATGCTAACCTTACTAGATAATAAACATGCTTCAAATACTTTCATATTTTTTATACATTTAACAATAATTAATTTTAGAAAATGACGATTTTTTTAACTATGTAGTTTAGGACTGGGCAATATGGCCTAAAAATAAAAGGTTTCAATTTTTTTTAAACCTGCATTTACAAATTCAATTTCTTTTTTAAAGCAAGGACATTGTTTAAGTAAGTTTTATTTTAATAATATTAACACACAGAAGATGCAAACACACTTCTTATTTAGTTTAGAACTGGAATTCTGAGATCTGCTCGGTACTCGGTCACTGCATTTTCTCCTTCAGTATCACTGAAATGTAAACTAAACAAAACTTAACAAAACTAAACAAACAAACAGCCTTTAAAACAGTCTTGAATACCAGAAGAAAATCTTTTCTAAACAAAATACATATGTAATTTGTGAAGGAAAAATAAGACGGTAGGTGGGTTTGTAATTAGCTTTAAAATATTATTGATTTGTTTGTCTGTTTGTTATTTCATTTTCTAGCTAAGAAAAGGTTTGAGGCTTGGCATGTTTAATGTATCGTACTGCATAGTGTGGAGGGCTACTTCAGTAAAATCATTTTGGCTTGGTAGCTATAATTATGCTTTAGAGGATATGGCAGAAAACACACAAAGGAACAAGAGGTTCACCTGTTAGGGCCAAATTTTGATTTTTGAAGTAGAATCAATATGGGTAAATTATATATAATTTTTTAGGTTAGGTGTAATTTTTAAAAATGCTGTGTTTCCCCGAACACAACCGACCCAGCAATACTCTGCCGACCCAAAAGTCTTTTTGGCATATGAAAAAAGTGAACTAAACCGACCGTCCTCTCAGTTTTGTGATGGATTGGATATTTTTATGCGTCGAGGCATCTGCCAGCTGGGTATTATGTTTATGTGAGATTGACCTATGGAGTCAGCCATGAGTGCTCCGTATTTATTAGAGACTTGCAGAATTAGCCAATGAGAATGTTTTAATATGTGGCCAGTTGCAACACTATATTCTACGGCCTAACTTTATTTTGGAGAAAGTGGAGAATTATCTAGACTGTATTCCGCACCCTCTCTCGTGGGTAACTGGCTTCAAGGCAAAAAAAAACCTCAAAGGGGGTAGATTTGTGTTGTGGATTCGTGTAATTTCTGTGTAAAATGGTTCGTTCTTGTTGGCTGTGAAAATCATGCAGATTGTCTCAAAGAATTCCCTTTTCACCGGTAAGTGTTTGTTATTCTTTGTAAAACCGGAGTCATGCTGATATTTATGCATAATAGCGTTCCAGACACAGGCGCATAATACTACAGAGCACAGCCGACTTAAGGAAGTACAGACTGATCTGCACAACACATAGTGTAGGGAGAAGTGAGCCACGGTCTGCACTGACAAGATTCTACAAGAGCTAGCAGAGCAGAAGAAGCCGCCTGAAGATTTGGATAATTTATAAAAAGATTCTACGATTTAAGATTATTGTGCAGCGGCATGTCTTTCACGTGATCGTCATGCCTTTTTTTCATGCGCCATGCCCTTTTTACACAACCTCCATGCAGCTGTGTTGTAATTATATGCGATTTTTCTCCTCCCATAATTTTCTCTGCCTCCACGACCCTGGCAACTAGGAACGTTTAGTCAGCGGCATTTAGTTAATTTGTTTTTTTTAACCGAACATCCATACGCAGTGTGCGCATCAGCTCGCTTCTAGATGCTTTTCCCTGCCTCCATTCACCGAGCAAATAGATCCACCACTTCAGCGGGAATGGGTTTTTCTTAACCACACATCCATGCACAGTCCGCATCAGCTCGGCTTGTCTTTTGTGATATAAAGGTTCAACCAGCATTCTCATTTGTATGGTAAAAACGCAAAATGATAACTATTTAACAATTTGTCAGAGACAGATCTATTTATCTTATCTTCCCATATTAACATGCGGAACCAGGAATAGGGGTCATAGGGCACATGCGCAAACAAACTTTCCACGACCAGACAGGAGGAGATCAGGATTTTTTTTTTTTTTACCAATTAAATTATCACTTTTTATCCATTCTAAGCCAAGTTGCATTAAATGGATAAATAGAATGAACAGAATGTTTGTTTATTTTTTTTTTAGATTTACCATTTCAATGAATCATGTACTGGAGTCAACACTGATATCAGTAACAAAAAAAATGAAGTCACATTGTTTTGATTTGGCTACAAAAGCAAAATTCGTGACCCCCCCCCCCCCAACTATTTGATTTAAGATTATAGACGTGTAAAAAAAAAGTGCACAGTGAAAAATTTTTTTCTAAGTATATGCCTCCTGTCATGAATTCTGCACTTACAACACTTCACAAATGTAACAAAAATAATGAAAGCAATTTTTTCAAAACTCCTGCTGTCACAGCTTCAGGAGAAAATGCCTTTTCAGGCATCTGTGTGTTTTCTGCCATATAGCTTTGAGTAATCATTCCAAAAATCATGGAAATCTAGGGGTCATTCCATGACAATTCACCTAGAGGTTCCCAGGTGACCATCTCAGAATTCAATGAAACATTAACCAGATATAGAACATGTTTCAACATGAACACATGCAATATTTCAGGGTCCTAGTTCAAAAAATTTTCTGAGAAAAGTTCGTTTAAAGATCGCAGGCTAGTACCCATTTGTTGGCCCACGACTTGCAATTTTGGGCATTGTTGAAAGCTTGGAACTCCCCTAGTAATTACTGTATAGGGCAGTAATTATAATAAGCTTTGATCAAATATTATAAAACTTTATTATAATATTTGCAACAATCTACCAGTAAACTGTTTCTGCAAAGAGAGTTCAGTACATGCAGATATGTTTCAGTTTTACAGAAAATTTGGCAAAAGTCACATTATTTGTTGGAAGTCATTTTGAGAAAGAGTAGTTATGGGCACTTAAGGTTATGAAAAGAAGATGTATGAATAATATATCCTTATATCATAAACTTAACCATGAAAAAGCCTACATATATTTTTATTTATAAGAATAAGGATCAACATTTCCAAACACTGTGATTTTAATCAAGGCCTTCAGATAACCAGTAACATGCTAACCAGTTCGACTAGCAGAGCAGTATTTTTATTTTTTAAATGTGACAGGATTTTTTTTTTTTCCACCAAAAAAAAAAATTATTGGCCTTCTGAAATACTACTTGACTACCGGCCTTCAGCTAACCAGCTAGCTCTGTGCTAAAGAGCTTTCCGTAAAAAGCAACAAAATATGGATTTAAAACATTTGATAGTAAGAACTCTCTTCATCTTTAAAATTACACACTTTTTTTTACCAAACAAGCCTTTATTGGAATGCTAGGTAAGCTCGGTAGTCAGTAAGCTCCTTTCCTGTATTTTATGGTTAGAACGTCTACATTGGCCAATAAATAAAATAAATATGAAGTCTGCTATTAAAAAATAACTTTTACCTACCTACCCAAGATTTTCCTGCAATGTTACCATATGCAGTGTTTTCAACCTAATTGTAAAAATTGATACTGCAGACCAATCTGGCAAAATGAGTCTGAATGCCCAAAAATGTTTAAATTAGTTACTGACAGGGTTAAAAGGAGAAGACTAAGCTTTACACTGATACAAAGTTTGTTGAAATATCTTGAAAACTTTGTTATGAACATTTGAAATTTATTGGATTACATTAATCATTCTGGGGGAAAAAAGAATTTAAAGTTTTGGGACTGTTCTGATAAAGCATCCTTCAAATGTCGTTAGCAACCAATGGCTTATCTTCCTTCTATTGAAATAAAATTAGTACGTCATTTGATGACATCACTTCCCGTTATTTCAAGAGAAAAGGAACTTTAAATTTAAATTCAATTTATTAAACTTTAATTATCTGTACCAGCTCACAGGGACAGAAAGTACAACATGAAGTAATGGTACTGCAGACAGGCATCACTTTCCTCACCAAACAAACTTTCGTCATCATGGTCATCATTTTCCAAATGTGAGGATGGCACTGGGTCATCGAAACCAAAGTAATCATTCACAAAATCGGTCCATTCCTGTTGACCAGCCACTGAACGCAAGTTGCACAGAGCTGAGTCGGTTAGCAAGTTCAATGCTCCAAAATCCAAAATGTAGTTCACACTTTTTGACAGAGGATTCGATAACCGACGCAAGCAAACTGGATGCTGCCATTTCTGTTTATTACAGACAATGCAGCACATGCTTACGACTGCAACAATCAGCGTGCTCATTGGCCATTGCATAGTAACAAGATAGGTTCGTTTACAAGATTTTGAGCGCTCTGATTAGCTTTTGGTAAGAATTGCCACCAATGTCCGATATATAGAAAGTGGAGATTCTCCTACCTCAAGAGGTACCAGGATGGGGCTACTTCCGGTGAAAGAGTGATAAAAATTTAGAGATGATTTAGAGGTAGAACCTTCTGCTAATCTAATATCAGCATCTGCAACATCTAATGCTGTTATATTTCATTCATTCATTCTCTGAAGCACTTAGTCCTAATCAGTGTCGCAGGTAGCTGATAGTACACCATGAGCAGCTCGCCAGGCCATCGCAGGCTGTTATATTTCAGTATTTATAATTGGCATATTGGTTAATTATACAGGTATAACAGTTCTGAGTGACAAAAGTTGAAGTCAAAACAGATTTTCAGTAACTTAAAGCACAAGATAAAGTATTACTGAGGGAACAAATTAAAGGGTAAAAAAGGAAAAGCAGCGTGTCAAGCCAACCAGGAGCCGACCCTAAAATCTAAGTACAACCTCAGCATTGCTCCGTGCCCCCCCGGGCAGTATGAGACCACTACTACAGACTAGGGCTTATTAGGTACAACACAGAACAGACCATGTTCACCAATCATTTCCAAAATCTTTACTATGTCTTCCCTTTCCGAAGCGCCACCAAATTCTACACAATTCTACTAATAAACACTCAGCCAGGACCATCAGAACAGCGCGCCCCGGTTCATTATCAGAGGGAAAGACACTGATAAAAAGCCATGCTGGGTTTGAGAGGTTTTCATTCATATAATTATCACTGTGATAATGAACAAATTTAATGATAATAAATAAAATGCACAAATAGAACATGGAAGTTGAATAGTATCATTAAAACCAAAGCTACTTCCGCATCACACAACTTTAAGAACCCTTTAAAAACTCCCAGAATTTAATCTCTAAATCTCCTGTTTTCTCTTTAAATCTCACCTGAGAGGAACCTGAGTGTGACTGTGTTCACCCTTCTCTCCTCAGGTCCTGACTTCACCAGCCTCGTGGTTTTAACACCAGTCTTTCCATCATTATAAATACACAGCAAGGCTGAATTACACGGAACCGAACCCCAGGTTCGAGTAAACCCGTCATGCTAGCTGGTCAGTAACGGGCTAACACAGACAACCTAGTCCTGATATCAGTTTCCTTATTTTAATACCTAATACTAAATGTAAATAATACCAAATGTAAATAAAAAACTATTTAATAACTACACTGCAGACACAAAACATGTTCCGAGAGTTTATGTTCCAGTCCTTGTTGCCATCCGCGAGCTAGTCTTGTTTACACCGCAGAGCTTGCGGGTTAGCAGGGCAGCAGACACCATGCTAACCAGTTAGCAGTGCGACTGACCGCGAACACACATAAACCGCTTACCGACAAGAACACTGGGAAACTCGGGAGCACCGTGACGGTCAGTACCGACGGGTCTTCTGGTGAAGTCCCTCTTCAGGGATCCAGACTCGCACCCACACGGATGATCGGCCTCAGCTCGGGAAAACCGGATCTCGAACCTTTCAGTCGCATGAGCTCCAGCAGCGCCATACGTCATCATGCGCGTGCGTGTTGCTCCGTTCGAGTTTGCTTTCGTGACGAAGTAGGATCTCGGAATTATCCGTATTACGGCCGTCAAATTTCTCGGAAAGTCGGACTTTTCCGAAAGTTCCCACTTCTCCGAGTTGCGATTCAGGAACGTCACTGCAACGTGATTGGAGATGTCTGGAGTTTGTTTTGATGTATAAAATCTCTGAATACTGGGTAATACGAGAATCACTGGAATGTTTATTCGGAATTAATAGTATTGTTTTTTGTAATAATGATTGCTGTAAACAAATTCCACAGTAATGTTTTTTTATACCAGCAGTAGAACAGTGAGGTTTCCTGTAAAACCAGTGGGTATGAACAGAATAGCAGGGGTGGAATTTGGCAAATCTGAGCTATTGGCCATCAGGACTGGAGAAATGATGAAAGTACTAGTCTTCCTTCATATTTACTGGTCAGGAACACTAGATCATCTTTGCCTATTGGATTTGTCGGGTCGCCATCAGGATGATTCGTTAGCTAATTTCACTCAACCTACAGATTTTTGCCACAGCCAGCGGACTCGTGTTCATTTCCACCCCTGGAATAGAACTCGGAATAGTTCGAATGAAATGTCTCTTCCCAGTAAGTTGCGTTCCGATCCACTGTCCTCTTCAACAAAGCTCCCTACTTCCTTTGTGTTGAGTGTTTTCCAAGGGCAGATTTTCTCAACAAAATTGCTCCATTCAGAAAATCCTGAAAACACCAACATGTGCAAAAACCCAAACAATAGAGACTCGTACCCAGACTCACACAAATTAAAAAACACACAGAAACACACAGTCTGACTCATCTAACTGGTGTGCAGTCAGTTTTGCAGGTAAATAAATGTTCGTACAGCAAACAGCAAAAGTCAAATAGCAGAAAAGTATACAGTGGATATAAAAAGTGTACACACCCGTTGAAAGGCCAGGTTTTTGTGATGTAAAAAAAATGACCAAGATAAATTATTTCAAAACTTTTTCCATCATTAATGTAACCTTAAACTTGTACAACTCAACTGAAAAACAAACTGAAATCATTTAGGGGAAAAAATATAAATTTAGAATAACCTCATTGCATAAATATGCACACCCTTAAACTAATACTTTGTTGCAGCACCTTTGGCTTTTATTGCAGCACTCAGTCTTTTTGGGTAGGAGTCTATCAGGGTGGAACATCTTGATGTGGCAATATTTTCCCACTCTCCTTTGCTAGAACACTCCAAATCTGTCATACTGTGAGGGCATCTCCAGTGCACAGCCCACTTCAGATCACCCCACAGATGTTCGATCGGATTCAGGCCTGGACTCTGGCTGGGCCATTCCAAAACCTTAATCTTCTTCTGGTGAAGTTGTTCTCTTTTTGTTTTATTTGGACATGTGCTTTGAGTCATTGTCATGCTGAAAGATGAAGTTCCTCTTCATCTTCAGCTTTCTAACAGAAGCCTGAAGGTTTTGTGCTGACACTGACTGGAAGTTGGAACTGTTCATAATTCCCTCCACCTTGACTAAGGCCCCAGTTCAGCTGAAGAAAAACAGTAGAAAGCATGGTGCTGCCACGGCCATGCATCACTGTAGGTATGGTGTTCTTTTGGTGAGGAACAGTATTGTGTTTGTGCCAAATATACCTTTTGGAATTATGGCCAAAAAGTTCAACCTTGGTTTCATCGGACCATAACACATTTTCCCACATGCGCTTGGGAGATTTCAAATGTGGTTTTCAAAATCTTTGTAAGATAAGGCTTCCATCTTGCCACCTTTCCCTATAGCCCAGACATATGAAGAAGACGGGAGATTGTTATCACATGTACTAAACAGTTAGTACTTGCTAGAAATTCCTGCAGCTGCTTTAATGTTTTTCTCTGCTTCTTGGCAGCCTCCCTGACCACTTTTCTTCTCGTCTTTTCATCAATTTTGGACGAACGTCCAGTTCTTGGTAATGTCTCTGTTGGGCCATATTTTCTCCACTTGATGATGACTGTCTTCACTGTGTTTCATGGTTTATTTAATGCCTTGGAAATTCTTTGGTACCCTTCTCTTGACTGATATCTTTGAACAATGAGATCCCTCTGATGCTTTGGATGCTTTGCAGACCATGGCTTGTGTGGTAAGATATGACTACACACATGAACCAATATAATAAATGTAATAATTCAGAAAAAAGTTAAAGAAAAATGTAAAAGAAAAAAAAATTAAAGAAAGTGTTGATTTAGTCCTGATCTTTTCTGCTAATGGTGATGCATAAATGCAGTGTTTGCATTTATTGTAATCTGTCCCTCTGTAACGTGTCTGAAACATCAGGACAGAGTTTAAGGTATATCTGCCCTTTGAAGGAAAGGGTGTAGGAGATCAAAATGGGTAGTGTTCAAATTAATAATTAATAAGTATTAAAGAACTGGAAGCATTCCTGTGTCTGTAAAATGATTACCATATTTGAACTCAGGCTTTGTGTCTCAGACATTCTATAGCTAACACAGGAAACTCCCAGTCTGGTCACCCCCAGTTCTGTGGGTGAAAACAGCAGTTTCCTTAGTGTGTCCTTGTGATAAAAATATGGCAACTCATGTTGGTTGTGAAAGTATATGATGTGAATGTTTAGAGCAGGGGTCACCAACCTTTTTGAAACTGAGAGCTACTTCATGGGTACTGAGTCATACGAAGGGCTACCAGTTT
>JAOUQZ010043509.1:0-12944 GCA_028564935.1 Neosilurus hyrtlii | reverse complement strand
ACACACACACACACACACACACACCCACACACACACACACACACACACACACACACACACACACACACACACACACTGTTTGCATTTTAAGTGCTTGTAAATTGTGGTGTCATGGTCTCCAGACACATGCATCCAAAATTTTTGTGCCACACACACACAGACACACACGCGCACACACACACACACACACACACGCGCACACGCACACACACGCACACACACACACACACACACACACACTTGTTTTTGCTTTTGGGTAGCTTTTTTTCTCTCAGAGCTCTGGGCTTTTGTCCTTTTATGCACAGATGAACAGGCAGCACTTCAGCTGTGATGAGTGTGTGTGTGTGTGTGTGTGTGTGTGAGAGAGAGAGAGAGAGAGAGAGAGAGTGTGTGTGTGAGTGTGTGAGTGAGTGACTGAGTGAGTGTGTGTGAGAGAGAGAGAGATTAAAAATAAAAACACCTCTTTTATGTGTGTTGTCATTACAAAAAGCTTAAAATGTTTTTTTTTATAAAACACTGTTAAATTTCAAGCTACTTTTACCATAGTTTATTTCTTAAAATACATTCTACAGTCTATATTTGAAAAATAATTAATTATACACAAATTGTGAGCAAATGTTGAAAATGTTTACTAAAAATAAATCAATCACTACACTGTTTATGTTTATTTCTAGACTTTTAACCCTGAATTTACTAAAGTTATTTATTTTTGTGCATTGAACAAACTGAACATGATTTATTTGTACAATATACATGTACAGCTGGTCTTAAAATGGAAACATTTTAATATCACACAAATAGAAGTGTTTATTATTAAAGTGTAATGAAAAGCATTTCACACTCTTCTGTAACACATGGACATATGTATATTTGCATTATCAGGTGGTTTTTACTTACAGTTTTGAAGCAGCAATCTGCTAAAATCTATGTGATAGTTTACATTAGCCAGTTTTGCTGTTTCCCTCTTGTGAGAGCACGAAATCATAAGAATAGGATATGAATCCCTCAGTTCGTATAAGACACGTTAATGGCAGATGTTAGAGAGGCCAACAGGTCAGGTGTGTGCACCTTTCACCACTGTTCAGCACAATTATAACTTCTTTGGTTTTTTGTTTAGTTTTTTTCCTTTTCTGGGATTATATAATGATGTTACCAATGGATGGTACACTAGCTATTAATTAATTTATTTATTTATTCTTTTTATGGTCACTAAGTTTTGGTTGGTCTTGTTAACCCCACCCTCATCCTCTGGTGTACTGTATACCCACCCCAGCAAAGAGTTCATATCATTCTGGAACATGTTTTTCTGGATGAAAGAACTGGCCCCCGAATTGGCCCGGGAACTGCTGTGGTGGAAAATGGGCTATGGGGCAGAGTTTAGTAATGTGCCAGGGGAGATAAGGACCTGAACTCCACTTGCAATAATTAGCATCGCTTCATTGTTAAAAAAAAAAAAAAAAAAAGAAAAGAAACCTGTGTTATTGACAGCAAGTGAGCTGAAAGCAAGTCGAGCTCCCCTCGGGAACAATAATGAAGATATTTAGGTAATTATCGAGCTGTTTGGGCAGGGTAATAAGGAGCTTCGACAAGCTCAGCCATTAAAGTTCTGCAATTAGGTTCAGCGGGGGTTTTACCGCACAGCCGATGAAATTCACACTTTGGGCTAATCTGATAAGATCTGTGGAAAAAAATTCAACATTCAAATATCTGTCTAGCACAAGGAGAATGTTATTTACATAGAATGACATGAATACATTTTACTTATATAAGTTTGTTTTTTTAAGTGTTTTAAATAAGTTGAACACATGATTATATCACAGTTAAGAACAGAAGATTTGAATAAATAATTTTAAGACAGCAACCAAAATAAATATTAAAAAAACAAACAAACTAGGAATAAATAAATAAATGAATACATGAACAAACAAACACAAATAAAGAAAGGTTCTGTGATTTGGGTTTTTTTTTTGTTCTTTGTTTTTTTTTTTTTTACTTTATTTAGATATCAGATTTTAGATATCAGATTTGTTGGTTTTAAAGCTTAAGTTCTCAAAATGCATCACCTTACAAATTAAAATATATTTTAATTTAAATTTACACTATTTTTGGCAAAAAGTGGTCTAAATTTACATTGCTATTGTTTCATAAAAATAAATACTTTTTAAAAATTGTGCCATTATCTTTAATTTTTAAACTTTTAAATTCCTTGAGTTTTTAAATGATTTTAATCATAATGAAATATTTAAAAAAAATATATATGTGCATTACTGCCACGAAAATCCAGCCATGCACTGACTAGCTAATGTACTTACTGTCAGTTTTAGTAAACTAAACATAAAATATTACATTTTATTTCTCAGCCTCGATGTGGTATCTTCATGTCTATAGTTACCCCGGTTTTACACTGGGGAACGATGTCAGCAATCTTCATAACTCAACAAAGCGATGAGCTCCACAATTTATCAGCACGCTTGGAGGATGATTTGGAAATTAAAAACGAGGCAGGGTGCATCCAAGAGAAAAAACTTGAAGGAATCGTGTTGCCAAGTTCAAGATCCCCACATTGGCACATGAAGGTCTGTTACGCTCTTCCGCTGTTCTATCACGATTGGCATCAAATCATAATATATTGTAATAATCGCAGCAAAATGTTTGACATTCATTTTTTTAAATGCAAAATATTAATCTGTTCTGGATCA
Source organism: Neosilurus hyrtlii (assembly GCA_028564935.1). Taxonomy (NCBI): domain Eukaryota; kingdom Metazoa; phylum Chordata; class Actinopteri; order Siluriformes; family Plotosidae; genus Neosilurus; species Neosilurus hyrtlii. The sequence goes on along the minus strand of JAOUQZ010043509.1, from coordinate 10,245 downwards.
AGTGCTATTCTATACATGCATTGCTGCATAATGAGTGTAGAAGCCATTCTGTTTAATTAAACTAGTGATTTAAGACATTGATGTTACGTTATGTCACATTAAGTGGGACAGCAATGGAAAAAACATTTTTGTTTAAGTCCACATTTTCGATCCTTGAATTCTGTTTTAAGGAAGTGGTGAGCAAAATACTAGCATTTGTGGTTTAGACGATGTTGTGAGACATTCATTCATTTGCTGAACCACTTAATCCTATTAGGGTGAGAGCAGGTCAGTACATCTCAGTAGACTCTGGCTGAAGGCAGGGTGCATTCTTGGACAGCTCGCCAGACCATCATAGGGCGAACACATGAAGCCATTCACACTCATTGCTAGGGACAATTTGGACAAGTCAAATGTGCATGTCTTTAGACTGCAAGCACAGGGAGAACATGCAAACTCTGTACGGAAACACCCTCACCAAGCCTGGGACTTGAACCCAGGGCCTTCTTGCTGTGAGGCAGACGTACTAACCACTACACCACTGTGCCACCCTGTTGTGAAACATGATCTTGAATGATATTTTTATGCAAGGAAATTGACTACATCGGAAATTTGACATACACATAGGGGATTTTAACAGTGTAAACAAAACAGAGCCCAGAAAATATGACTGAGCAACTCGGATCTGAATACGACGAAGTTTCATTCATTCATTTTCTGAACCGCTTAATCATAATTAGTGTCACGGGGAGGCTGGCGCCCATCTCAGCTGACTGGATGAGGGCAGAGCAGACCTTGGACAGCTCGCCAGGCCGTCACAGGGCAATATGAGGAACCTTTCCTGCATAAATACTGATTTGATCATTTCGTCTCTGAAGCAAAAACAATATAGAGTTGAGATGCCGCACTAAGAGCTTAGCACTTTCAATTTCTGAAGTGATATGTAAAAATTTAATTTGTGTGTGTGTGTGTGTGAGGACAGAGCCTGAAGGCCACAATGATTTCAGTGAGATTAAACACTGAGAAACCTGGCGCAGCCTTGGAGAATAAACATCATTAGTGCTGATTGTTTGATTCACACACGGGGAAAAAAAAAACGATGCTTCATGAAATCCGTTTCTTCGTCATGTGAGATTCGTTACGAGAAATTTTGTGGATGCTTGAGGGTAAGATGATTGGATTTTTCTTTCACGTGACATTTCAGTGTTCTGGCAACATTTCTTCATATAAATGTGTGTGTGTGTGTGTGTGTGTGTGTGTGTGTGGGCATGCATGTATGTGTGTATTCAGAGGAACAGCTGTGTTAATTAGTGCAGAAGATCACCGTGTTGTGCGCATGAAGTTAAATACAGACAAAATGAGGTGTGTGTGTGTGTGTGTTGTGCGTGTGCGTGTGTGCGCGCGCGTGTTTGTGTGTGGTCATGTGTAAGAGCGAATCAATCAGTAATGGCGGAAAATATCCACTCGTCCGTCGCCATTTTTACAGCAGGCAGCTGGCAGGACGTGGACTCAAACCCCAGCAGCGCAGCTGCAAATCAAACCTTTATATCAATACATCGCGCGTTCAAATACGTTATCGTTTCTATAGCAACAGCTGATTCACAGAACCCATATAGAGGATGAAATTACATCAGAATAAAAAAAAATGTAAGCCTGTAATCGCAAGCAATATGGTTAACTCTGTGGTCACCATGGGAAGGAGATGTTTATTCAATATTTATGGAAGGAGCCTCCAGAGGAGACACCCCCCCACCCGAATTTCAATTAGAAAACATAAATTATAGCTTTATTTTGTATTTCCTCTATAACACCATCAACAACAACAGCAACAACAATAATAATAATAATAATAATAATTATTATTATTATTACGGCATGGTGCCGCAATGGTTAACACATCCACCTCACAGCAAGAAGGTCCTGGGTTCGATTCCCAGCTCAGAACTGTGTGGAGTTTGCATTTTCTCCCTGTGCTTGCGTGGGTTTACGCCGGGTACTCTGGTTTCCTCCCACAGTCCATAAACATGCGCAGTAGGGTAATTGGCTGTTCCAAATTGCCCCTAGGTGTGAGTGAATGGTTGTGTGAGTGTTGGCCCTGTGATGGCTTGGCAAGCTGTTCAGGGTGTACTCCGCCCTTGCCCAGAGTCGGCTGAGACGGGCACCAGCCTCCCCGCGATCCTAATTAGGAATAAGCGGCTTAGAAAATTAAAGAATGAATAATTATTATTATTCCAAAAATGTCCATGATTATCATCAACTTCAACAGAAAAAAAATTGAAATCTCAGTGAAAAAAGACGATATAAAAAGTTAAATGTCTTATATTAAAATATTCTTTTATTATTATATGTATTATTATTATTATTATTATTAGTAGTAGTAGTAGTAGTAGTAGTAGTAGTAGTAGTAGTAGTAGTATTATGTAAAACATTCTAATTTTTTTAGCATCAGTATATGATGTGTAGTGTTTTACCTGTTCGGGTTGGTTGGCGTTGGCCAGCGGCGTCACCATCCAAATGATGTACAGATTATTGAGGGCAGCACTGGTGGTGAAGGTGCAGGGCAAGATGGCCGCCTGGCCTCTGGCCACCTGCACGCTGCTCTGGCTGACTGTCACTTCTAGCGTGTATACACACACTGTGGGAGAACACACGCACACGCACGCACACACATGCACACACACACACACATAATTAACCACATTAACAGAGGATTCTGGCTAGCGTTACATACGGTCTGTCCTTATCCGTCCATCCATTTGCTCAATCTTTCATCCATCACTTGGCTTCACTTTAATTCCATCTGCAGATTTGTTTCTCCCATTTTTCGAATCCTTTTCAAATCTAAGTCTCACACCACAAAAGATCATCACACTCTTTTAAAGAAGCCTTAATCACAGAATTATTTCCTTAAACTAGTTAATGTTTTCCAAGAAGAAAGGTATTTGAGAGGATGAGCTAATAACCACCACGAGACCTCAGACCACCACCCATCAAAAAAATTCAAAGTAAAATATATAATAAATGAATGAATGAATGAATGAATGCATGAATGAAAACAGAAAATACACAACACTTCCTGCTTGGCCTGCTTTTTTCCCAGAAAAAAATCCTGGATCCAGAATTCTTCAAGATTGTACCGTCTTTTTTTTTTTTGTTGTTCCTTTTAGTCGTATTCACTTCCCACCCATCAAGTATTGCCCTCTCTATCATAAGACCACCATCAACCATGGAGGGGTGTTAGCAAGCACGTGTCCCCTCCATGACATGCTGTACTACCACCCGCCTCTTTTTGAACTGCTGCGCATGCACATCCTGGGAAGGTTGAACAGCTTAACACACTGCTATCCACCCACTCATACGAATGAGCTCACAGATGCCCATGATTGGCTGGTGATCGCTGTGAGTGCCTATCGTACCAAGTCTTCCTTGGGCCGTACGCCACTCCTCCCTAAAAATCTAAATCCATTAGCTTTTTGTGTGAAGCTGCTAACAAACAAACTAACAAACAAAGAACAACCTTCTTGGTGGATATGAAGGGTTATTTAATATACATTTACTGTATTTTGAAAATTCTTTTGGAGCATTAAGGGTTGTCCTTTTTGAATCCAATTGATGATCCAAGCCAAACCATTTAACAAATGGATCTAAGTAGACAACATTCGATTGTCCACAGAACCCCTAAGCCTTGGACTCACATAGCTTTAATGACTCACGGTAGACAATTTTTTTCATTCTGGGGTCAACTAGCAAGTGTTCCAGGCACCTCTGATGGAATACTTGAGAGACAGAGCTGGGAGCTACCTTGAGAAACGCAAGGGCATTGATTGCATCCCTGGAAAGTTTGACTGGGTATCGATTCAACCACCAACCATGACTTTTTCCTCTGTATATAGTTGCGAGAGACTGCCTCCAAAGTTTGCCAGAATGGCCTGGAAAGTTGCACCCAGGTTCCCAGGGTCCCGGGTTCTTGGATGTGTTATTACGTGTGTAGGATTAAAGAAATACCAAGAGAGACATTTTTAAGGTGTGTCAGGTTCCTATAAGAAGAAGAACCTTTATTTGGAGCCCTTATTTATCTGATGAACTACTTAACGAGATTCTTTAAAGGTTCTAGATTTAGACACTGTTTACATTTAAAACTGTTTATTGTTTAATCCAGGTTTAATTCAGGCCAAACTGATTAATCCTAATAGGGTTGCGGGGAGACTGTGCCTATCTCAGCCGACTCTGGGCAAAGGCGTAATGCACCCAGAACCGCTCGCAGGACCATCGCAGGGCCAACAAACAAACACAACAATTCACACTCAATCCTAGGGGCAATTTGGAACAGCCAATAAGCCTAATGTCTTTGAACTGTTGGAGAAAACCAGAGTAGCTGGATGAAACCCATGTAAGCGCAGGGAGAACATGCAAACTTCACATGGAAACGCTCTGGTACCCGAACCCAGGACCTTCTTGCTGTGAGGTGGATGGGCTAACCACTACACCACCATGCCGCCTTAATCTTATACTTCTTTTTCTTTTTCTTTTTGCAAACATGCACTATAATGTAAAGCAAAGCAACATGCTGTTATAAGCATGAGAAGCATTTAGCGTTATTGTAGCTTCACAGAAAAAAGCATAATCAATGTTGGAGAAATTGGAGAAAGCAGGAAGGGTTAAGATGTTTGCTGGTGATTTCAGGTACATATCATTGAGCTGTAATTATACTGGTGAGATCAAAGAATAAAACGTAATCAACTGGAAAACAAAAAACGTAAACACGGCCTGTTTCCATCCCAGCTAAACGCATTAGCCTTTAAATCAGGTTACCTGCTCTGACAAGACGCATGTTTTTCAGGGGGGTGTAATTATATCTGGACGTGGATATATTTAAGTCAAGTTGAGAGTAACTCATCCCTGCGCTAATTATGACATCGTCAGACATTCAGCCCATTAGCAGGTAGCTGGATTAAATTACAGCAGACAAGCGAAATCACTTGATAAACCTCGGGACAATCCTGGGGTAGAAAGTTTCAGTGGATGTCTAGAACCAGAATGCTTGTGATTCAGTCCAGGTTCTGCTTTTGTTTGTCAATGCTTTCTTTTGCTCTTTTTTTTCCCTTTTCCCTCTCAGCACTTTGGAAACAGTGCTTACACCGTGTGTGTGCGCCAAATTCATTATTTCCACAAATTGGCAAAGCGTCCAAAAAATATGAGCAACTGTCCTTGAGAAAGCCCTTAGCTGGGGATATGGGAGCACAACTAATCACTCGTGGGTATTATTATTTATTTATTGGGTTTTTTTTTGGTTTTGTTTTTTTTTTGTACAATGGTGCTTAAGTATAGATTGAATTTAAATCTGTTTAGGAATGAGGGAATAAAAAAGGAGCACTGGGACACCAGAGGAGAAAAAAGAATGATGGGTGTGTGGGTGGTGAGGAGGGCTGAAGGGTTTTACGCATAGGACATGGTAAAAGATGGAGGAAAGAAAAGAAGAAAGCACATTTACAGCCACCTGAATTTGGAGCAGAGAGAGAGGGAGAAAGAGAAAGAGTCAAAGGTTGCTGTACTGCAGGCTTTGTCCCACATCACAGCGCTGGTTGTACTTGTGAGAGAACAACAGAGAGAGAGAGAGAGAGGGAGAGAGGGAGAGATAGAGAGAGAATTTGGATCTGCCCCTACGAGCATTTCAACCCACTGAAACGTAAAAGAAAAGACAGAAATAAAGTGAACCAGCATGTGATCTATACACCAGGGTGCAAAACTCCGAGCCAAATACCAACACTATTTTTATTTTCTCACTTCTCAAGTGTGCCATTTTTATTATATTTTTTTGAGGTGAGACCATACACACACACACACACACACACACACACACACACGCACACACACACACACATACACACACTCTCAGTTAAAAAAAAAAAAAAGATTAAAAATGCTAATATATTTGGCTAGAACACCATTAGCCTTGCTTGGAGTGTGTAACCGTCATGGCATTGTTGGTCCAGTTGGTAAGGTTGAGGCTCAGCAACATTAATGTGGCAACAAAATAAAGTCAGCTGATGACCTGAATGTACTAAATGATCAGGTTTTATCATCAATACTTTTTCTTCCCTTTTGGATATAAAATAGCATCTCAAATAATGAAAGAGTGGTTCAGGGGGCATGAGAAATCATTTTCACATATATATTGGCACCCCACTGAAAACCCTAAATTAAAAGTCTTTGGTTCCTGCCCATCAAATGAAGAAGGTGGTTGGTAAAAAATAAACCCAGAATATTAGAATGCCTGACTACATGTGACCCACTCCAAGTATAATACAGATTAAGTAGATAATTTGACATACTGAGATATTCATATGTTTGGAAAAAGAATTGAATCTGCTTCAGAATGAGGTATTAATACATGATTATAACATGAAAATTGGTTGAGTTATATTGCTAATCAGATAATGTTGCTAATCAGATAATGCTACCTTTGAGAAAATAACAATTACAGTTACAGAACCAGTTTCTGAATGTCCGCATTCAGCATCCATACACTAAATGGATCTGGCACTCGACCAGTCAGCGTGATCATACTAGCGTCTTCCTAGTAACAGATGAGTTCTGTTTACACCAGTGATTGACACCGAGTAATGTTTGAGGCTTCTCATTGGTTTACCACTGTATGATTCAGGGAATCCTGCTGGGATTCCGTAAGTAGGTAGAGTATTCTTGTACCGAATATGGCTAGTAGGGGCAATGTGGGCCCGGTGGTAGGGTGCTAGATTACTGATCCAAAGGTCAGGGGTTCAAGCCCCACTGTCACCAGGTTGTCACTGTGGTCCCCCCAGGGCAGCTAACTGGGTTATCAAAGGCCAGCCATGGTATCTATGGTGAGAGGCATGTAAAAGACCAATTTTGACTTTCGTCAGACAGTTGGCTGGTTTTATAGGCTGCATTGCCATCAGAGTGTTTCTGCCCTGCCGTGGCCTGGCGAGCTGTCCAGGGTGTACTCTGCCCTCGGCCAGAGTCGGCTGAGACGGGCGCCTCCACTGCGATCCTAATTAGGATTAATTAAGCGGCTCAGAAAATGAATGAATATGGATAAAATGGAAATACCCCGAGAAATCACAAATGCAGTCTGAAAAGCCGCAAAATAAGTGGACTTTTTCATTGTTTTACAACAATGTGGACATTGTGGAACCCTTTCCTAAAGTATTTTAGCATGGATAGATTGTGTTTATTAATATTTGAACTTGGTCATGTTAAAGATTAAGCTTTGAAGGATGTATTTTTGGCGATATCACATTTTAGCCCTGATACACCGTGGCTTTGTCTCTTACTAAAAACACTACCTTGCAACTTAACCTGTATTATGGGTCACAAATATGTATATAAGATCGAAACCTTAGATTTGACATGCATGCTTCTAAAATCCCTTAAATCCGTTAAAATCCATTAAATTGCATCTTTACCCTCACTACCCTCACCTCACTGATCCTTGTATCTTAGTCCCTCCCTCACGACACATGGTGATTTTTGCTTGGCAGGGGTTTCGACTCCGAGTGCTTTTAGTTAATTGTCAGACAAAAAAAAAAACAATTTAAAGTAGTACTGAATAATGAAAGTACATCTGACTATAAACGAGTATTGAGTAATAAAAGAATGAACTGATTTGCTGTTACAGTGGTAATTTTTGCCTAAATTTCCACCCTCCCTTTTGAATTCACAAACCATCCACCATCACCTTACAGCTTTATTACAGCAGTCTGTGTGTTTTTTCTCCTTCCCTTGAGCTCTGTATTTATTTTATATTCACTAAAGACCTGTCATCCTTTTTTTAATGCTATTAAGATATTTATAGGAGATCTTTGGAAATGTGATGCTAGGTTTATTTGATGTGCCTGAGCATGTTCTCTTAAATCCTTACTCTTGGCAGTTTCGCCTCATTCTCCAGGTGGATTTGGCATCTAACCGTGCCACTCTTGGCTAAGGAATCAGATTGTCAGAGGAGAATATAAGCTTTTGCCCAGGGCATTTCCGCAAACCTTTCAACCCCGCCCCCACTGATATGGAGCCTCCCTCACAGCTTGGCGAATTTTTTTGCCAAGACACGGCGTGATACCGGAATTTCTGCGTCTCCCAATACAGGAAGTATCATCTTCACCATCATCCAAAAACACTTATAAGGAGATCGATATTTGTGATAAACGCCACTTCCTTGGTTTTATTTCCTAAGAGCCAATGCAGGACCAGTTCCCCTTGTGTGCTAACGCAGTAAATCTGGCAATAAAATACCTGATGTGCTGTTTAACCACATGTTTAGCATCTCGTCTGGATGCTCGTAAACAGCAGCAGTAAACAGCAAGTCGTCCTATTACAGTCTCAGCGCTAAGGAAAGTTATCTTTACTTGCTTCCAGTGCCTAAGAAAACATCCAAATGTTTTATTTTATAATCCTCACTGAGGACAGATCACAAAACGATTTACAGTTGAGCTAAGATTACGCTAATCACCTCATACATATTATTTACAGCTAATTACATTTCAAGTCTGGCAGGCAAGGATCATGCTGATGTCTATATATCACATTTTCATCATGGCTGTCCAAGCGGCTGCCATCTTGGCTTACTAACTCCTGTGGGTAAATTATTCCTACCGATAGGAGGGTATGAAAGCAGCTTCCATACACACTGCTCACGTATATCGTGCTTTAACACTTGGAGGAAATGCTACAGAACATACCAGAGAAGCCTCTAGACACTTTCACGTAGCAAAAGGTAAAATGGCACCAACTTAGAACCAAGAAAAACCAATGTGATGAACAGCCTGAATAAATGTATTGAAGAAACTGTGACTTCCTACATTATGTTAAATACTATACTCTCTCAATCATTCATTCACTCAGTTTCTGAACCGCTTAATCCTAATTAGGGTCATGGGGAGTCTAGCGCCCATCTCAGCCGACAGGCAGAGTACACCCCGGACAGCTCGCCAGGCCATTGCAAGGCAGAAACACGCTGATGGCAATGCAGCCTACTCTTTACGAAAGTCAGCAATAGTTCTTTTACATGCCTCTCCCACAGACAGTGAGAGACATGGCTGGCCTCTATCAATCACTTGACTCTGTTATCTAAGCATGATAAAGATACATATGATAAAGATTTTTATTCCTTTTTTTAAACACAATAAACATTGGTAATAGTATTTTTTTTTTAACTTTGCTCCGGAAGAAGCTACGTTTTCTATAATACAGGACTTTTATACTGTTTTTGAGTAGCAGGAGAACCACTAAAAGTCGCAGGAACCTCTGTCATCATGATGTCATCATTACCGTTGACCAACTTGAAGGTGCTGAATTGAGGATCCATCATGAAAAATGGACGAACACACGTGATACTGCACTGGCTGTGTGTGTGAATTATGCTTATTCAGCTAATGTATTGTAAAAAAACAGGTTGAGCAGTAAGTACACTGACACTGGAACAACCAAGCAAGATCAAACATATTTTTCTAATACATAGATTTAAGCACTGTCTAAAAGCTTTGCATGTGTAAGTTTACAGAAACTTGCTTACATGACGCAAGAGAATAAGCTGTGCACTGTGCTGCAGATAGTGGTAGCACGCACACAAGATATTATTTTCTTCATTTATTGGGTTACCAAAATAGAGCTTATGGCTATCCGACATTTGAATAAATATGGAGCTCCTGTATAATATGTTTCCTCCCATGGCTATACAATGAATGTTGTTTGATTAAATAATAATAATAATAATAATAATAATAATAATAATAATAATAATGGAACTGGGACAGAAAGGTTTCCTCCCTCAGTCCAAAACATGTACAGACTAACTGACTGTTCCAAGGTGTGAGTATGAATAGTTGTGTGTGTTTGCCCTTGGATGGTGTGGCGAGCTGTTCAGCGTGTACCCTGCATTCACCCAGTGTCAGTTGAGATAGGTGCCAGCCTCCCTGTGACTCTAAAATAAAGCTGTTTGGAAAATGAGTAAGTGATTGATGGGATGGAGCAGGAGTACGTTTTGTCATGAAATTAGGATTGTGCAGAATTGTTTTATGTTAAATGTTGTGAGATTGGGACAGAAATATTTCAGTGGGAGAGAGATGAAAAATCCACTCCCGTCTCTTACTGCTCATAATGTACTGGAAAAACAGATAAAGGTAAACTGGGATAGTAATTTTTTCAATGCTTTGATTTTATACAAAAAAAAACCTGCTTTTTATATATATATATATATATATATATATATATATATATATATATATATATATA
>JAOUQZ010043508.1:0-12944 GCA_028564935.1 Neosilurus hyrtlii | reverse complement strand
GACTGTGGGAGGAAACCGGAGTACCCGGAGGAAATCCACGCAAGCACAGGGAGAACATGCAAACTCCACACAGAAACACCCGAACTGGGAATCGAACCCAGGACCTTCTTGCTGTGAGGCGGACGTGCTAACCATTACGCCACCATGCCGCCCATAATTAGTATTTAATTCTTCTTTTAGAGACAACATTTCCTCTGACATCTTTAAAACCTGGTTAATACCTACAGAATAAATTACTGTACTTACTCATTGCACTGAATATCGTCCGGTTCCACTCTCTTGGTCAAGTTGCTGGTCAGCTGGTTAATAGGAAAAAGTCCACCAAGCACAATATCCCCAGGAGACCTGAAGAGATTTGTTGAGATATTCTGGAACCACAGTGGATTCGCTCCATGGGTAGAATTGAACACGCAGCACAGAATTAGTAACGTGACTCGTCCGGCCATTCTGCAAAACATATTCATCAGATTAAATCAACCAACTTAGAGAGTTTTGAAGGGTTTTTTTTTTTTGCTCAAATTTTAATTAGACACTAATTTCTCTGATAGTCTGGAGACTCTCATGTCCTGATCTACTGGTGCTGATAGTTGCTCAGGGTCTGTGCTTTGCTAGATCTATGTGGCCGGATGTATATTTAAATCAGTGGCTTTGATAAAGCAGCCATCGAACCCATGCAAGTGTATGAAAATAAGCTGGTAGTGTCTCACTTAGACTTTCAACAATGATGTTACAAGTTTATTCATGTAATATTACAAAAATGCTTTACACATATCCATAAATAGATCTTGAAGGGAAATGGAGGATGTAGAGATTAATCACTGGTTTGTATTCCTTTGGTCTAAACTTAATGGCACGACCTATTACTTCTTTTACACCGTAATGACTTTGGATACATTTTTATGTGTGCTGCATCTAGTTATTTATTTAACACTTATTGGTTAAAGATTTGCGACAATTATGTTGCATAGGTGTGAAAGGGTCGCCAGTAGCCAGCTGCATCGACTCATATTTCAGTCACTTGAAGCACATTTGCATGTATTTGCTTGTGGGAATGACTCATAGCTCATTAGGGAACATTTGGATCAGGGAACAATCAGTGGGAAGACATTATGACTTTATGTCCACACACACACCCACACACAAACACACACACACACACACACACACACACACACACACACAGAACCTGAAATGTCAGAAATGATGGCTTATTACTAATCGCTGTGGATGGACTTTTTTTTACCACTTTACACATTGCAGGTTCTTGTTAATTGCTTTTTGTAATCATCGGTATTTGTATATCTGTCTGTATGTCTCTCTGATTGTGAACAGTTTCCTGACAAAACCACTGGATGAATTTCAGCCATACATGGACAGTAGGTTACCCCACTCAAGTCCTGGAAAGGATTTGATTTCTGAAGGCCAAGGTCAAAAGTCAAGGTCACAACAAGATCATAAATGTATAGAATATCTCTATCTTTTAACCTAGCCAGGCTTTTCAGGGTAATCACAAGTGTCACCATAATTCACATGTGCCTAGCAGAAGTACCTTTTCACCCTGTGTGTGCCTTTCTATTTTTTTTAGTTTGTTTGTTTTTAAAGAAATGAGAGTGATCGGTGAGGGAATGACCCTTTATAGCTGTTATAAGGGATAACAGGCACTAACCTGTTTGATTGTTTACAATTCAAAATGGATAAAAAGTGCGTGCTGACTATTAATAGATCAAATGTAATTATTTGCACACTGTGGTATCAAAGGAATGAATCACACCAGAACATGCTGTTAAAGGAAATCAACCAACATTATTAGTCCAAACGGAGTTGATTGGGCTGTCTGATGACCTGTCATAATGTTCCAGACTTTTCCACAGCTTCTGGTTGGCCTATCACGGCTCTGGCGCACATCTCAGCTGACTCTGGGTGAGGACTGGCTCGGACTCTTTGCCATTAATTAATTATCATTCGCTCACTGGTGGGTGTGGCCTGTTATAATTAAAATAATTTGCTATACATAAAAGGGAATATCCACGACACTCATGAGATCTCAGCTCTTTGTCTCAACCTTAAGATGATGAAGAATAGCCATTCTGCCCTATATGGTACATATTTGTATCTATCCCTCATAAAGCTCTTATATCTTCAGCTAGATTTTCAGGTGGAAATGAATTCTGCTGGAGAGTTAATTTCCTGGAACATCTTAAACCACTGGTGTAATATGATTAAACATTTGCCTACGATATGCTGGTACCCATGAGTGTTTTAACACCTGCTGTCTCCACTGATGTCAATACATTAGCCAAAATGCTCTCTGATTTTCTCTCTGATGTGTTAGAACTCATTTAATCACTTGCCAGACAGATGTGTGATTTGGTCACGGAGCATTTGCATATGTTTACTGTTGAGTGAAATATTAAACTAAATTATTAGTGCACTGTTTGCATGCATATTTCGGGTGATCTGACTGTGCCATGAATTTCCAAATGTTTTGCATGGCCTAGTGTGCAGGCATGCCATTGTAAACCGATCCTTGTGTAGATGTATCCTTCTATCCCACTGTATACTTTGTGTGTTTGTTTGTTTTTTCTGACCACAAATCAGCAAAGTGTTGCAATTCCCCAATATATATATATATATATATATATATATATATATATAAATTGCAGGGGAAGGCGAAGGGGGTGGGATTATAACTAGTTATGGGTCTGTAACACCTTCAATGTCAAGCTCCAAAAGAGAAGATCTATTTCGTGGGGGCTTGACTATAAAGGTGTTACAGACCTATAACTAGTCACACACACCCTCTCCCCATTTCCCGTATATAAAGGATTGCAGTGATTTCTGGAAGTGTTCCTGCGCCCATGCAGCGATTTCCATGATAGATTCATGCCTGTTTTCCATGCGAAGTTGCCGGAGGGCCTGAAGCTCACAGTCATTCAATACTGATTTTTTGGCTTTGTCTCTCATGCACAGAGATTTATCTAGATTCTTGGAATCTTTTGATTATAATGTACTATAGATGATAAGATATGCAAAAGTCCATGACTTTATGTTGAGGTACATTATTCTGAAATTTTTGTGCAACTTGTAGACACAATATAAAAGGGCAGGGGTGGCTCAGTGGTTAAAGCTCTAGCTTGCTAATCAGAAGTTTGGCTGTTCAAGCCCCAGTATCACCAAGCTGCCACTGTTGGGCTCTTGAGCAAGGCCATTAACCCTCAATTTCACAGTTGTAAAAAAAAATGTTAGCAACTCTGGATAAGGGTGTCTGCCAAATGCCATAAATATAACATATGTTTTGTTGATTTTAATTTAAAGTCGAGTGTAATCCATGAGAATAATAGGATCTGAAGTTAATAAAGTTTGGGTTTATATTAGTTAGTCTTCTTTTGTGTAAATTTACTCACCCTCAATTACATGAGTAGGACGCAAACATGACTCTGGATTTATTGGATTTTTATGGATAACTTTAATACAAACACTTAAGGTCTACTATAAACAATACATGCAGCATATTCAGCTAAATGAATGAGGCCTGTTTGTAAATGCATTGTAAGAACAAGAGCAGTCATAGAGCACAAACCTCCACCAAGCTAAAAAATGATAATAAAATGACAGAAAGTACACAACACGCTAAAAGGTATCTGCAGATTTTAATGAAACTTCTTCCAGGGGTGGGGCTTTGGAAGAAGTTTCATTAAAATCTGCAGATATCTTTTAGCGTAATAATACAAAGAAGCCCACAAACCTACCCAAAAACAACCTCCTCGGTGGGAGTAATACATTTATTTTTGTTCAGTTACTAGAGGAGGACAGAGAGCAAATAATAAAACATTGCCAGACCTTCTCCTGCTACCAGAGGGAGCCACTGAACATGGCCTTAATTATAATCGGGAAGATCAGCCCCATGCACTGGAGTCTATTTAATGAGACCTCTCAGTCCTTCAGTTTGTGACAGTTATGAGTTGTGTTTGTGGGTGTGTAAGTATTTAGTGTGCATTCTTCACATTAACTTATCTTTTTGCCTTTTTTTAAAGTTTTATTTATATGTCTAAGTAGCTCTTATTACTTTTAGTAAAAAAAAGGAAAACAGAGAGAGAGAGAGAGAGAGAGAGAGAGAGTAAGAGAGAGATCGATACAGTATATCAATAATAGATACCCATGTTTCATTCATTCCCTCATTATCTGTATCACTCATGCAGTTAGGGCCACAAAGACACCGTGATCCCTGCTGACTTTGGACAGAGACACTCATATTAACACCTGGGGCAATTTAAAGTAGCCAGCTGACCTAATGTGCATATCTTTGGACTGTGGGCGGACATCCACGTAAACAAGGGGAGAAAATGCATCTCCAGAAGTGCCATGGGGCTTGAAACCAGGCATATGGTACTAGCTACTGCACCCCCATGCTGCCACACCCATATTTCTCTTAGTGCTGCTGATACTGATGTACTTATAGTCTTCCTGACATTTTACCTGATTGTAAAAATGTCTTTGCATATATATTTATTTTTGGGATTACTTGTGTACTTTGGAATAAAAATCATAATTAGTCGTGATGACTGTCCAATTAGGAACCAGGACACAGAGAAGGTAACGGCAATAATAGCGGAGCTTCCGTGTAAGACAAGTACCAAAATCATCGACTTGATATTTCATGGCTTATACATCGTCCATATGTACATCCATATGCACTGTGATGCTGATTGGTTGTTCACTCTTTGGCAGGAACCTGATGTGTGCCAAACATTCAGGGATATATACTCACACACACACAATTGTAAATAATTATATAGCAGTGCTCCCGAGCAGAGCACCAAAGTCATGGAATATGGCATAGATGGTTGTCCTGTGTCTGTCTGGTGTCCGCATGTGCCTGATAAGGCTGCTGCATTGCTGAGTTGATGCTGATTGGCTGTTATGTATCGCTAACTTGTATGATGCTGGGCAGCAATTAAAAAAAATAATAAAACAAAATGCACAATCCAGCACAATCTAACACAAAAGCGAGGTAGGCAAACAAACCTGCAGGCAAACAAATGTAAATTAACCAAACACCAAAATCAGAAGCTTGACAGAACATGGACTCTTTAAATGAATAATTAAACTAACAAGACCGATGATACAAATTAAAGCGGAAATCAGCTACTGGAAGGATAAGTGGCGAAAAGCAAACCCAGGCTCGGACCCCTACCAGTACAGACATCTATTGCTTTTATTCATTCATTCATTTGCTGTACTGCTTCATTCTACTAGGGTCATGGGGAGGTTGGAGCTTATCTCTGCTGACCTTGCGTGAAGGCAGGGTACACCCTGAACAGCTTGTCAGACTCTCACAGGACCAACACACACACACACACACACACACACACATAGACATAACCATTCACACTCACATTCACACCTAGGGTAATTTGGAACAGTTTGCCAAAATGGGGCTGGTGGTGTAGCGGTTAGTGTGGGCTGGGCTCATGATCAAGAGGTTGTTGGTTCAAATCCCAATTCAACCCCTACCATGCCAAGATCCCTGAGCAAGGTCTTAACCTCAAGTGTGCCTCTGTCCACCCACCCACCCGGTACAAATGAGTACCAATAAAAATACTGGGAAGGTAACCTGTGATGCACAAGCTTCCCATCCAGGAGGAGTTGAACTCTTAGTCGCGTCGCGCTGTGACACTCCGGCTCGCGTGCTAAAAGCCCAACAGACGTACCTACTTAGCCTGATGTGTATGTCTTCGGACTGTACGAGGAAACCAGAGTACCTGGAGGAAACCCAGGCGGGCACTTCAGAAAAAAACATACAGACCCAACACAGAAAGCCTGGGACTCGAACCCAGGATCTTCGTGCCGTGGGCATCACACCCTCTGTTGCTTTTAGGCAGTGCCAGAATCTTTTGTATCATTATTATCTGGATGCATTCAAGAAGATCTTCTTTAGAGGCTGCGATTTTAGGCGGGGGACAGTGGTGGCCCGGTGGTAGGGTGCTGGATTACTGATCCCAAGGTCGGGAGTTCAAGCCGCACTATCAACGGGTTTGCACTGCTGTCCCCCCCAGTGCAGCTAACTGGGTTATCAAATGCCGGCCACGTCCCTCACTGTCTATGGTGAGAGGCATGTAAAGGAACTGCTGATTTTCGTCAAGAGTAGCTGCATAGCCTTCAGCGTGTTTCGGCCTGGCGATCTGTCCAGGGTGTACCCCGCCCTCGCCCTCGTCGGCTGAGATGGTCGCCAGCCACCCCGCGACCCTCTGATTAAGCGGTTCTGAAAATGAATGAATGGATTTTCGGCGGTGATTTATTCCGATTTAATACTAACACACAGTGCCGGTGCATCTCGGCGCTGATTGGAGTGAACCGGCGGCGCTACACCTGACCCCCGGTCTCCTCTACCGGTCTCGGTATTATCGCAAGCCTTGATATAATGTTGGGTATCGGATCGGAAGGTACTTCGGTGTTTCCTGGTTACTGTTTCCAGTGAAGCGCGAGGGCGCGACGTCACAGCGGTACGGCAGATGCACGCGGACTGGAATTAGCGTGAAGTGTCCGAGCGCGCGCGCAGGAGGGAGACGGGAGACGGGAGACAGACACGATCCTGAGCAGGAAGGATGCTCTGAACACCCGCACGTTCCTCTGTACGGTGATGGGAGCGCGTTTCGGAGGAATATAAGCTGCTCGGGTAAGTTCCGACGTTTCTCATTTCATCAGCTGCGGCTTTGGGTTTAAAGTTCCGCGTGCAGGGACGCTTATTATGAAAAAAATTAATAAATATCAGGGCACGAGGAGCCTCTGTAATGATGTGCATAACGCGAATAAAGAGCAGAAACGGGGGGATATGAGCGCGGTGTTATTGTTCCTGTTCAGCGCGCGCGCCTGGTGCGTTCATTTCGGATGCAGACCGACAGCACGTGATGCGCGTTAAACATGCATGCACGAGCAGTGTTAGAATAAACAATCCACACCACTGTCATTCTAAAGCTTATTCGACAAAGACAGCTGGGAGAAAAATAATTCACACCATATAATAATGATAATAATAATAATAATAATCATCATCATCATCATCATCATATTATTATTTTTTTTTTAAATCAACTGATCCTAGAATGAATCCAGCTTTGGTGCAAAAAGCCAAGCATGACCTCAGCTATAAATAGACATAATGTGCTTAATGGAAGTAACCTAGATCCTATTTATGGCAGGGAGAACAACATATGCATCCCATTGACCTTGGGCAATGTAAACAGGTCTATTTAGGCTTCCTGGGGGGTTTCTACAGTATGTCTACTGGGATTGAACCAGTCATGTAATAATGCACCACAGCACCGGTATCAGTGCAGGTAGTGAATGAGCCTTGAAACAAATCAGTGCATCAATCCCCTTAGTTGAGATTAGTGTTTGTGTTTTAAATCAGTCTGAATAGAACAAAGGAATCATGCACACCTGGTGCACAGGTACATTTTGTCAGGATGCAGGGTAGTGGCTGTAAATCCATCTGTTGCTATGCACTACTTATCAGCCCACCGTGGTGCAAAGTGAAGCGAGATAACGGCACGATAAGGAAACATGTCACTGTTAAATGTCACTGCCGTGCTGAGCTAGAATGCGCCGCACAATTATATCAGGCGTCATATGTTTGGTTTTTTACTTATTTATTTATTTATTTGTTTATTTATTTATTTTGGAGCAGTTAAAAGTGAGTGCTGTGAACGTTATGGAAATTGTGCCAGGCTACGTGTTAGGAGTTGTCATTTAAAAAAAAAAAAGCAAGTCATGTGACGTGACAAGTCCGGATCGACCCTACTTCAGAACGATGGGTGTGTCAGGGGAAAAAGGGATGCATGTGAAGCGATGTACCCATCATGCATTATGGCCACTGAACAAGCCTCTGGAGGCAGTGGTACGATCAGGCCTTGCTTCGATTGTTCAGGTCGAGGCTCAGCAACATTATGTGTCAATAAAATAAAGTCAGATGGCTTCCTGAATGAATTAAATGACCAGGTTATCTCAGCGGTGGAGTTTTTTCCTTCTGGATGACACGGATATTTGCAGACTGTGATCAAAGCTAAAGGTGATCCAAAAGTCTTAAAGCGAAATATTAATGTGTGGGAATTTCTCTTTTTGGCTGTATAGTGTATAACTCTAGGTGTAAACTGTATGCTGAAGGATACAGTATGCACACAGGAGGTGGACTAGGTGAGGGATGTGATACTGGCACCAGTGAGTACTGACAAAAGAATAAATGTTCTTGTTCGGCCCGCATTCTGTATTCCTTTTTTAGGAGGGGATTAAAGGCGAGTCATTGTTTTTACATATTTAGGTGATACCAATGCGGTCAATCGTGTGGTACAAATCGTATGATCTTTTGTTATAAAAAGTAAAGGAAACAAAAGAAGATCAGGGATTTTTTAATTATTTTTTTCTCATGTGCTATCCATAACAACAATATTTTACCTTTATCTGTAAAACGCAGACTGCACACTTGGAAAAAAACTGGTGTCACCAGCTGTCCTGGTTTATTATAAAGTTAAATGCATCAACATATTTTTACATTTTTTATTGCGGTATACCATCTTATTTTAGCTAATACTGATAGATGATATAGAATATGAATAGAGGTGGGGAATATAACAGAAATATTATCTTATGATAAATGAATGTATTTCTATATTACACAATATGACTGGAGATATTGCTCACAAAACGATAGCCTTACACATTTAAAGAAGAGCTCAACTGAGCACAATAAGCTTTTCTAATAAACTTGAATCATAATACTGATATTCTTTCGCTTTTAGTTCATTCATTCATTTTCTAAGCCGCTTAGTCCTAATTAGGGTCGCGGGGAGGCTGGCTCCCATCTCAGCCGACTCTGGGCAAGGGGCGGGGTACATTCTGAACAGCTCGGCAGGGCCAACACTCACAACCATTCACACTCACACTCACACCTAGGGGCAATTTGGAACAGCCAGTTAGCCTACTGTGCATGTTTTTGGACTGTGGGAGGGAGGAAACCGGAGAACCCGGAGGAAACTCATGCAAGCACTGGGAGAACATGCAAACTCCACACAGAAACGACCAAGCCCGAGAATCGAACCTAGGCTTCCTTGCTGTAAGGTGGACATGCTAACCACTGCACCACCGTGCCACCCTATGAGCACGCTGTTCGTAAGATAGCAGAAAGTTTCTTTTTTCTTTGCATGATTATGTTTGGGGCGGCACTGTAGCGTAGTGGTTAGCATGTCCGCCTCACCACAATAAGGTCCTGGTTTCGAGTCCCGAGCTCAGCGAGTGCGTTTCTGTGTGGAGTTTGCATGTTCTCCCCGTGCTTGTGTGGATTTCCTTTGGATACTCCGGTTTCCTCCCTCAGCCTGAAAACATGCACAGTGGGACAACTGGCTGTTCCAAATCGACCGAAGTTGTGAATGCGAGTGTGAGTGTGAATGGTTGTGTGTGTTGACCCTAAGATGCACTGGTAGGCTGTTCAGGGTGTACCCTGTCTTCGCACAGAGTAGGCTAAGATAGGCTCTAGCAACACTAGTGGGATTTCTGGGTTTGGAAAATGAATGATTGAATAATTATCTAAATTGTTTTTATTAGTACCTTTTTTAATCTTTACTCAGGAGTGTGAATCAGAGTGTCAATCATGGAAACATAACTGTGTAAAAAATTAACCAATCACCATCATATGCTAATATGCATATATTTAATATGTGTCCAACATGTCTTCCAGGTAAAGAAAAAAAAATCTGAGGAAAAACTGCCGACTCTGGGCAAAAAGCAGAGTACACCCTGGACAGCTCGCCAGGCCATCGCAGAAAAACTGTTCAGCGATTTATAAAAATATTTTGTCTTTATTGGCATGGTGGCATAGTGGTTAGCATGAAGGTCCTGGGTTCAAGTCCCGAGCTCGGGTGTTTCTGTGTGGAGTCTGCATGGTCTAACCCTGCTTGAGTGGGTTTCCCCTGGTTTCTTCTCAGTCCAAAAACCTGCACATTCGGCTAACTGGCTTGCTGAATTGCCCCTAGGTGTGAATGTGAGATGGGCTTCAGCCTTCCTGTGACCCTAGTAGGAGTAAGCAGTTCAGCAGATGAGTGATTGAATTTTTTTATTATTAAAAAAATTATAAAACAAAACCAAAAAGTTTTAGAAAAAGCTAAATATAATATATATATATATATATAATATTTACATTTTTAAAGAATAATTACACTAATTCTAACATCAGATCTGATCTTTTGCCTCTGGTCATTTTGTAATTGAATAAAATAAAAAATAATAACAATGAAGGAAAAAATCTATGATATCCTAGTAAAGTTCTTTGTCACACAGTTTATTGATAATAAACTCTGATCAGATTGCCCTGCACCATTCACAAAGAAAACACAGTTAAAAATGGTGACCACATCAGTCTGAGATTAATATGAGTTTGTATGTGTAGTGCCCGTCCTACTGCTTTCACTGGAAGTCAGTTTTTAATTGGTCTTGTCGAGTTTCATGGAAACTGCGTGCAGCTGCTGGAAAGTCTAATTATACCCAAGGGGCTAAACTGGAGCAAAAGGCCCAGTTTATTGTTTCTAGATTCATTCATACTCATTAGAACTGTGCAACATTTCTCTGTACACAGTTGGTTTCCTCGCTCATTATATTCGAAAAATGTATTTGCATCACACATTAACACGCACCCTACTCCATCAACAGCTCATGATGTTTCATTTATAGTTGGGGTGAAAAGGGTTTAACTCAGAGAAGTGTAGAGTTCACTGCAGCTACTTCAATCGCCACCCTTCCTCAGTGCTATTATGCACTCAGTTGGTGCTTAATGAGGCAAATATGCCATGTAGGTCACATGGTAGGTGCATAGTTACTGCCTGTAGCTCATCTGTTGCTATGCATAGTTCATAAGTCGTCCTCTATCCTATCCACCAATGACTGGACTGATATGGCAGTGCACGTGTGCTGCTGGTACAAGGGGATCAAGTACACTACATTTGATTATTTATGTGTGTTGACCCTGCGATGGTCTGGCAAGCTGTTCAAGGTGTATCCTACCTTGTAGCCCAGTGTTGGCTGAGATAGGCGCCAGGTGAATGTCAAACACTTTGGACCTTCTGCAAACTCGTATCCTTCCAAATGCATGCTGCTTCATGATGTTTTATACATTGTGTATATAATATAATTATGGGGTATGAGTTTGCAGAGGTACGAGTTTGCAGGGGTAAAAGTTTTCAGGGGTATGAAATGTCCAGACACTGCGTCAGCCTCCCCGTGACCCTAATAGGATTAAGTGGTTTGGAAAATAAGTGATGAGAGTGGGAGCATTTATTTATTTATTTATGTCTCCCCAGAGGATCAAGCAGGTGGTGTCTGTGTGGAAGCCTACAGCGTATAACCGATAATGTTGCTTTCACACCAGCAAGCCAGTCATTTCATTTGTCTGAGTGCTGTCCAGTCTTTTTTTTTTTTATGTTCTGTTACACCACGGCATAGTTAACTTCTCCGCATTTCTGCATCAGTTTTAGCTGTAAGACAAATTAAAGGTGAATATTAAGGTTTATCTGTATACACACACTATTATATTAGTTAAAATGTTTCTTTATACCTTGACAATAAGAAAGGTTTAAAAATGTCTGTGGCCACCAGTTACTACCTCATGATCCGTTGGACTTTGAATAAAGGTTAAGGTCAGGACTCTGTGGTGCCAATTCATGTGTGAAAATGAGACCCTTAACCACTCTTTCAATACTTAAGCCCCAGTTTTATATCCATGCCGTCAGGGAAGTCCATTGAAGGGTTAACCTGATCATTCAGGTTGTTAGCTGAATGAATTTTATTGCCACATAATGTTGCTGAGCCTCGACCTGTCCAACTGGAGCAACAATGCTAATTATGTGCTATAATCAAGGCTTAAAGCTGTCCAACAAAATATTACAGTGCACTTTTTTCAAAAATTATTGATGATTTATTATTATTTTTTGGTCGGGCAGCATGTTTGTTTAATTGGTCGAATATCATTTCAGTAGTAACGACTCATTCACTGGGACCTGTAAGGTGGGCACTCTGTATAATGTGCGTCATTCTCGATATGATATGAATTTTTGTTCTCTTGAGATATTTATTATTAACAATTCCTGGATGACATCTTTAATAGACAACAGTGGGGCAGTGGTGTCTCGGTGGTTAAAGTGCTGGCTTACTGATCTGAAGTTCAGGGGTTCAAGCCTATCACTATCACCGAGTTGTCACTGCTGTCCCCCCAGTACAGCTAACTGGGTTACTAAAGGCCAGCCATGTCTCTTACTGTCTGTGGTGAGTGTGCGAATGTGAGTGTGAATGGCTGTGTGTGTGTGTGTGTGTGTGTGTGTGTGTGTGAATGACCTTGCGATGATCTGGTGAGTTGTTGAGGGTGTACCCCGCCTTTGACCTGTGTTGGCTGAGATTGGCACCTGCCTCCCCGCTCCCCTCCCCACTCCACTCCCAGTGAGGTGAGAAAACCTAATGACTTGTTAATGAATATTTCTGTTATGTTTGTACTTTGCTGGTAGAAATGCATTGTGTTTTTCTTTTCTTTTTTTTGTCTTTCAGACTGTATTGAAACACATAATTGTACTGGTTCATATTGCATACTGGACCTTACACTGGGAAAAGAACAAAAATGAAACCCCAACAAGGCGTTCTGCACATTCACTGTATCTAAACCTGGCCTTATCTGTCTATGAAGGTTTATCACATGTAGATTTATTGTTTACACCACCTGGACCTACCAGCTGACTGCTGTAGGCTTATTTATTTATTTAAGTGCATTTAAAAAAGTGCTTTTTTTAAAAGTGCATGCCGATAAATATGCATTGCTTTTTATAGTTCTCACCTCGGGGCGGCACGGTGGCGTAGTGGTTAGCACGTCCGCCTCACAGCAAGAAGGTCCTGGGTTCGATTCCCGGGCTCGG
>JAOUQZ010043505.1:0-12950 GCA_028564935.1 Neosilurus hyrtlii | reverse complement strand
AAAAAGGGGGGGGGGGGGGCAAAAAAAAAAAAAAAAAAATAATGAAAGACTTTGACAGAGGAGATTCCTCTGTGCCTTTAAGGAAATGATTTTAGTGTAAAGCTTCACAGTTAGTGTTGTGATGCTGTATGCTTTTCTGGGTTTTTTAATATAGCTATAGGAATGTTAGATGTGTAGTCGATGACTTCCTTTATGAGAGAATTTCAAGTAAACAGGTTTTTTGTGGTAACCGATGTGGTAGATACTTGAGCTCTTTAGTATTGTATTAACTATTCAGCTTACAGATCATTTCTTATTACTCCTGGTGTTGTTACTTCTAAGTAAAAATACTTTATAAAACCCTAAACATTTTTGTACATGCTGCTTCATGCATCTCATTATCTTTATTTACATCCCTGCTCAAAAAGGTTTGATATGTCCTGAATATTCATATTGATTTTCATTCCAAAATAATCTCAAAACAGGGTCACATTTTTCACATCTGAGTGGAATGAGTAGATCTTCATGGTGCAGTGCCCTTTAAATTAAAAAAGTCATCTATTATTAAGGAGCTGTTGCTTTAAATTGTGTTTGCTTTCAGAGTTTTAACACAGGAAACTGTGAGGATGTGCAGGGCCTTGCACCTGCACATGTTTCTGTTCTTTACCAAAAACAGCATGTGAGAGAGGAGGATAAGAGGAGCGAAGGATGGAGGGATTCAAAACAACAAGACCCCTGACACACATTTGACACCTCTCCCACCCGTGACTCTGTTGTGGTTTGAGAAGGGCACATGGGTGGACATGTGGAGGTTTATTCAGAAGACTCCAGCTCACAGGCTGTTCATACTGTATCAAAAAATGCAGAGGCCCTGGATATTTTTATTTAATATATTTTCCATTTCGTTCAGTGTTAAAAGATTTGCAACTGCTGTGTACCAGTGCTCTCAGTTTCTCAGAGCTGATAAAAGGAGATCAGATCATCAATACAAGTAGGCAATGTATAGAGTAACAGATAAGCTGGAGATATGAATTACATATCATGGGAGCATTATTTTGGTGTTGGTTGATTGATATCCAGACGTGACATTTTGAGCATTCATTTATTTATTTTCTAAGCCACTTAATCCTAATTAGGGTCGGGGGAGGCTGACGGCCATCTCAGCCGACTCTCAGCAAGGGCGGGGTACATCCTGTGTGGAGACAGCTTGCCAGGCCATTGCAGGGCCAACACACATACAACCATTCAAATCCACTCTCACACCTAGGGGTAATTTGGATCAGACAATAAGATTACTAGGAATCGAACTTGGAACCTTCTTGCTGTGAGGCGAACGTGCTAACCACTGCGTCAGCATGCCGCCCATTTTGAACATTATTCCAGTAATAGCGCTTGCAGTCCATCTGAGATTTGTTTTGCTAATTGCTTAGCAAAACAAAACCAAACAAAACAAAATTTGAAAAAAGCAATTATTCGTCTAATAAAATAAAACAACAACAACATTGTTTTGTTTATGTCTATAATCTATGTATGGCATGTTTTTTTTTTTGTAGGTGTAGTATATATACTGACTGGAGCAGAGTTCTTTAAAAAGCTGGCAGTATAGGGAATAAAGAAAAGAGAGGTACAGACCGTTCCATTCAAAACAGCTGATTGTTCGTTTTCTCTCAGTCTGGTGTTCATAGCCGGCGTCACAATCCAAAACTGGCTGTGCCTGTTTAAAAAAAAAAGAAAAGAAAAAAGAAAAAGATAATACAAGATATTCCATCAGGATATACTGCTTTATATACCTGCTTTATTTCTTAAGCTGGTTTACAAACAGAAGGAAACTGACGTGTGTGTTTGTGTACACCCAGATTATCTCAGATGAAAAGTTCAGGCGTGTATCTGTTATGGTTTAACCATATTCCATACCTCTCTGCTATTAGAGCTATTAACACACATCCATCCCTTTGCACCAAGACACTACAATCCAAGCAGGCACACAATCCAAAGCTAACATTCATATCAGGCACTCAGAACTCCCTCCAGGTTTAAGGTCATATGGAGTTCATCAGAGCCTAGTTAGCCCAATGTTTATTCCATCATGACCAGAACGCTTTAATTTTATCCTACATATATATAGGTGGAGAATTGAACAAAGCTTATTAGATATATTAATGCCACACACACACACACACACACACACACACACACACACACACACACACACACACACACAATATAACAGCTCAGTACAACAGTAGCACTGAGATGCTACTGACTAGCCCCAGAAAGGTGTAAGAGTTCTTGGACCCTTGATAATAAGCCTCGAGTTCTAGCTACATTCCACAATCTCCCACAGTTCCATCCTAAACGCCCCCCTGCCAAAAAAAAAACCCAACAACAACAACCCCCCAAAAAAACCAAAAAAAAACAAGGACACCACTATATGAACTATAGAAATGTTCCAAAACCACTTTACAATGTTTGATGCCAAACTGATCCCAAGGTCCTATGATTATATCTCGAATGCAAGATGATGTTTGGTGATACATAAAAATCTACCAAATATCATCTGATAGCAATTTGTGTGGTAACAGATAGTGGTGTGTTTTCATGTCCTATCTTTATATCTATATTCTGAACCTCCACTAAGCCAGAACTTAATAAATAGTTTTTTATCACTGTCTGTATTCAGTTCAAAAATAAACATGTGCTGTGGTTTCTGTTCCATTTTTGCCTTCAGATATTACAGTAATGCTTCAAGACAGAAGTTAACAGTTAGCGGTGTTGTAGTAATGACTGCCATAATTACAATTTCTCTTTCTTTAATAAATAAGTAATAAAACATAATGGGGCATGCCGTTATAGGACCGTAATACTCAGTGGGGTGGTGTTGAAGAAGTCTTTTTTCCTATAACAGCTTGCCCCGAAATGATTCTCTCTCTCTCTCTCTCTTCCTGATTTCACCAGAGGATTTCCAGTGATTATAATTTATTTATATATTTTATGACATCATAAAAAAAACAATAATTTGTAATCATAAATAATGTCCTACACCCATTGAAACAAGTTCATTGCTGTTATCACCCATGCAATAACAATTATGAACAGTGGTTCCTTCACCATCCTGTCTATTCTCTCACTCGAAGCCCAAATGTTTTATATGATGAAAGTCAAGTCAAGTCAAGTCAGTTTTATTTGTATAGCGCTTTTTACAATTGACATTGTCACAAAGCAGCTTCACATAGTAAATTAAATTAAGGAGGAATCTAAACATTTTTTTATGAAAGGCTTTATATCCGTCCTGGGTTCAAGTCCCGGGCTCGGGTGCGACTATGTGGAGTTCGCTTGTTCTCCCTGTGCTTGCCGGGGTTTCCTCTGGCTTGACTGGTTTCCTCCTACACTTCAAAGGCATGCAAATTAGGCTAACTGGTTCTTTCAAATTGCCCCTAGCTGTAGATGTGAGTGCGAATGGTTGAGTGTGTGTTAGCCCTGCAGTGGTCCGGCGACCTGTTCAGGGTGCCTTCACCCAGTTTCAGCGGAGATAGGCACCGGCCTCCATGTGACCGTAGCAGAATTAAGTGGTTCGGTGGTGACTTTATATCCTGAAAAAAATAAACCCATTTCTGAATAATACATAAACACACAGTCCTTCACGAGATCAAGTCAGAACCTTTGAGACATTTTCCCCCTTGTTAAATAAGAGCTGGCTGTGTAGACTGTCCATGTGAATTAGCTCTGCTTACAGGAAATCAATCAACACCTTGTAACCAATCATATTCAAGAACTCAGCAACGTTGTGGTAGAAGTTGTGGAATTGTTGCCTATGGATGCATCTGGGTCTGGCCACTGTCATTTTTAACGCTAATTACATGGGTGATTACTTGGGTTTGGCAGCACCATTCCGAGCCCCTATCATTATAGCCCCGCCCCTCGGAGAACAAGTTCGGCGGCTTTGGTACAAGAGACCTGTAGAGTCATATTTGATTGGTCAGAAACAAGCTTCAATCACGAGCGAGGGGCGGAGCTACACTGTCAGTCCGTGTGCGCTTCCTTTTTTTCTTGTCAAACGCGGTCAGGGCGCGGGTGTGTGTGTGTGTGTGTATGTGCGTGTGCGCGCGCGTGTGCGTGTGTGTGTGTGTGTGTGTGTGTGTGTGCTGACTGAGCGATCATCAGATTGTTTTCCTCGCAGCGGGCTGACATGTCATGACTCCTGACCCAACTCGCGCTTGGTTAACACCATCTGATGTGAATGGAGAAGTGGTTTGGGGACGTTTTTACTTGGATCTGCGGTAATCATGCTCCGGGATAGGATTTTGGAGGTTGAGGGTTTTTTTTGGTGATGTGAGAGGGATTTAGGTCTCCAGTGTTATGCTGAAGTTGTAATCCAGTCGACAGGAAACTTGTTGCGTGCATGTGTCGCTCGGGTGTAATGCGCGCGCGTGCGGGATCATTCACACGCATCAGTGTGTGATCTGCGCTTTTAAGGAAATTGCACTAATATATTAATAAACAGCGCTTTACCTCTTGGCACTCCTTCAGTGAGGTGATCCCGTGCATTATTTAAGGCACTAATCGTGGATCACGTCCCGATCTCGAACAAGTCCATGCGCTGTTTGTGCAGAACTCTGCAGGTATAAACACACGCACGTACGCACACACGCACGCGCGCGCGCCTATAAAGAGAAAGTAGTTGGTTTATGTTTCATATCTGAGCTGCGATGTCGGAGAGAGATTGTGATGGGGAGGAAGGTGCGGACTCGATCCCGGCGGGCGCGTGGCGCAGCGCGCGGAGGAGCGGAGTGCTGCTGCCGCACGCGCCCCATCCTGACGCCGACCCTCCTCTGCTGGAGAGCGTGAAGGCAGCGAAGCCCCCACGGAGGAGCAGCATCATCAAGGTAGGTCTGGAACAACAGCCCCGCAGGGATCTGATCCCCCAGAGCGCAACAGTAACACTGTAGCGTCGAGAAGACAACCACTTGAGCGCGTGACTCACTTTCTCCTCTGTTCATGCGGCCACATGTGCAACTAAACTGAGGAATGACATCACGCACTGCTCGACTCTTTACACATCTGACATGATGGGATGAGTTGAGAAAATGGGCCTATTCTTGCTTTCTAATAAGAGGGTTGATCCTACAAGTACTGCTATGTTTGTACCAGTTCTTGTAGATACCTTCAAATCAAATGTACATCCTATTGTTATTTTTTTTTTTACAGTATACAGGCAAAGGTTTGTGAACACCTGACCATCACGTCCATACGTGGACCGATTTGTTGCAGCATGACAATGCCCCTGTGCACAAAGCAAACCACTTTAAGGACATGGTTTGCCAGTGACATGGCCTGCACAGAGCTCCGACCTCAAATCCACTGAACATCTTTGCAGTGAGGTCTGCACACCTCCTTGGCTGATATCACTGAGCAGAGATCCTCACAGTCACACTCTGATAGGTTGTTAGCAACGGGAAGCACCTCTGGAATCAGGTGATCAAAAAGCACATGTTGATGTGATGGTGAGGTGTCCACAAACCTCTGGCCAGGTAGTGCACATTAAGAATGCATCCTTTACATAGGTGCTCATGGTATGCTATGTGTTCAAGCTTAGGGCAGCGCAGTGGTGGAGTGGTTAGCATGTCCGCCTTCACAGTAACGTCCCGGGCTCTGGGGTTTTGTGTGGAGTTTACATGTTCTGCCCGTGGTTGCGTGGGTTTCCTCCAGGTCCAAAGACATGCACATTAGACTGTTTTGCTGTTCCAAATCGCCACTAGGTGTGAGTGTGAGTGTGCATGTACCTCGCCATTGCTCAATGTCGGCTGAGGTGGGCGCCAGCCTCCCCGTGACCTTGGTGGGATTGAGCGGTTCGGCAAATGAGTATTCAAGTGGATCTGAATGCTAACTACTGTCTAGTGTAAATTCATCTAAAAACTCAAAGGCTCTAGCAATATTTTTCGGGTGAAATAAACATATTAAAGGTACAAACGTTAAGAGTAGGACTCCAGCTGTAAGGAAAGGAACAGTCTAGTAGCCTGTGATTTTTCTGAGAGTGTAAGGTGAAGAATCCGTCTTAGATCTAACAATGTTAGATGCTTATCTAGTAGGTATCCTGTAATTATAGCCCACCCATGAATATATCTTCCAAATGTTTATATAACTCACTGCAGGATGTTAGATGGAGCTTTACTGATAACTACAGTAAGTGCAGTATGGGGTTTTTCCACTGTAGGAGTATTTAGAGATTTAGGTTTACATAACAGGTTGTAATATACAACACAGCATGCAACAGTGCAAATAACCCAAACTGTGACAATAAGTAAATAAACAAATGATCATGTATCAGGAATATATTTATTATACAAAAGAATCTGGACTCCTGCATGTAATCTATAAAAAGCATTCACTGACATTATGTAATACAAGTAATTTTACTACAAAAATGCACTGCCCCCTCCCCCCCCCCCCCCCCCCCCCCCAAAAAAAAAAAAAAAAAAATCAAATAAAAGTTGCACACTGTAATATTTTAATGGACAGCATTTATCCTTGATCTCTGTGCATAATCTCCATTGCATTGTGTTGGTTAGGGTGCCCGGCTCATAATCAAGACGTCTTGGGTTTGAATCCCTGTAAGACCCCCACCGTGCTAAGATCCCTGGGCAAGGTCTTAACCAGGAGTGTGCCTCTGTCCACCCTGCAGTATAAATGGGTTTCAGTAAAAATACTGGGAAGGTAACTTGCGATGGACTAACATTCCATCCAGGAGTAGGCTCAGGTGTAAAACCTTTTTCTCACTAAACTCTTTGCTGTCCAGAGAAACCAGTTAGCATTGAATGGAGTTAACCAATTAAATAATGTGCTTGGGGAAAGGTGGCAAAGTGCTTAGTGCTTTTGCTTGACTGCAAAAAGACGTGGGTTGGAGCCTGTGTTTGGTGAGGGTGTTCCAGTTTTGGAGTTTGCGTGTACTTCCTGTGCTGATCTGGTTTTCCTCCAGGTGCCATAGTTCCAGACAGGTGAATGATTTTGCTGTAATTAAACTATGAGGTCGGTACACTACGGGCTCTACACATAAACCCAGTATTTGCATAAAAAGACCCGACATAAAAATCTTTTGTTACATGGAATCTGACCTCAGCTGACTTCGCGTGAGGCCTTAAACAGACCTTGAACTTAAGCAGGTCTCCGGTTTGTACACAAACACAGACAACTATTCACACTCCCAGGGAATTTAGAGTAGACCGCTGACCTAATGTGCGTGTCGTAGGGCCATGGGAGGAAACTGCAGTACTCAACGGAAACCCACACAAGCATGCTGAGGACATGTAAAGTCCACACATCAAGGTCTTTGGCAGAGATCTGAACCCTGAACCTTTTCACTGTGAGGCTGCGGTGCTAAACACGACTGTTGTGTTCCGCCTACCTCCATCGAATCATTATTCAGATATTACTTAACATGCCTTTATGTGCACATTATGTCCAATATTAATCTCAGAACTAAACTTAGTGAAATTTAGCTAAGCGGGATTGCAACCCACTCAGGTAACAACATACACTGCAACAGGAACCACAAAAGTGGCCCAATGCTTCATGGGATATGGAATATGAATATACAGTAAGTAAAGATAGATATAATCGTTTTAATAGCCCCACTGATTCTGAATCCGGTATTTTTCCTGTTGTTATGGTGCTTTGTGCTGACACATGAGGACAGGTTGACATGTGACTGGATAAATAGTTATTGTGTAACACTCATTTGATGATATTATTGCTTTACTAATATATCGCTGTGTATTAAAGTTCTGAAGTGCTTAGATGATGGGAAACATGACGCGAGAATGAATTTACCAAGAGGTGAATAAGGTAGCATGGTGGCGTCTCACAGTAAGAAGGTTCTGGGTTCGAGCAGTATGACCGGTAGGTTCCTTTCTGTGCCATGTTCTCCGTGTATCTGCTTTCCTCCCATACTCCAGAGACAGGCACGTTATGTCAGATGACTACTCTAAACCGCCCTTTGGTATGAATGTGAGTGTGAATCTGAATGGCTGCTTGTGTTTGTATTAGAACTGTGAGAGATTGAAGACCTATTCAGGGTGTACCCCGCCTCTGGCCTGAAGTCAGCTGGGATTGGGTCCAGTTTCCCTGCGCCCGAATAGAACAAGCAGTACGGAGAATGAATGAATGAATGAATAGAATACATTGAATATTGTCAGCTTCTAAAGGTCTGGTGGTATTTTATTTCAAGGATTTAAAATGTCTGTGTATATGAATGCATAGGTGTGTTAAAGAGGGGCAAATTCACACTGGAATAAGAGTATGTACTGTATGCTGGGTTTGTAACTGGGATTATGGGATCACGTCCATTAAATTTGGCCCAGTCTAAATTTGTAGATACAATAAAGACTGTTATTGGATGTGTGTGAACGTTGTTGTTTTTAATAGCAGTATCCTGATGTAAGACTCATGGTTTTTGCGCTGCAGAAATTCTCTCTGTTCTGCATAATGTTGTGGTGAACCTGAGCCTTAATGAAAAAGGAAGTGGTCTTGGCAAACATTTGTAAATATGGCCAATTTCGATGCTTTTCACTCGATTCCTGTGAAGTACCCGTGGGAGCTTATTGTAAAGAGGATTCTCCTGCGCTCAGTAGAAAGGAACATGAGAATTTGACTCCTGTCTCCCACTTGAAAAGTTTTTTTCTTCTCACAGCTGGCAGTGCCTGTCTGAGCCATGGGCTGGAAGCAGCTCTGGCCAACTGACAGATGGCAAAGAGGATGATGATGTCAGTGACAGGCGCAGACACGAGTGCTTTCAGTGAAGGTTCATGTGACTTCTCCAACCCTGGGTTTTGGTTCTGTCTCTTCGAGATCCAGAGTATGAGTAATGCCTAGCTAAAGCCAGAGAACCCAGCCCATCACTGAAAACACATGAGGCAGTGTTGTGTCATAGTTGTCGAGGGTGCAGCAGCTGCATATCTAAGCAGAGGTAGAAGAGTTTGTTTTGAGCTCTTAGGAGATCTATTAAAGGTGCCTTATGTACGTACGGCTGTGTGAAATCCCAGTACACATACATATGTAAATGGAATCGATTTCAGTACCAACTTCCAGTGTTAGTGGTACTTAAAGAATATTATCCTTCTGCCCTTGAGCAGTCTCCCACCGACCTGCTTCCTTTAGAGTGTAATTGAATTGTCAATGTAAGCAGATAATAAGCGCAGATTGATTTCCATCCCTGTGTCCTTTGAGAAGAATGGCTCAGAGCTGCCAGATTAATGTGCTATGTCTGAACTGTAATGTAGACTTAAGTATACTGTCCTTATTTATGTGCTATTGTGGTTTTATATTAACACATTCAATGACTTGCTTTAATTTGATCTCACTTCTTTGCACTTCACTCTCTCGGTTACATTGTTACCTTAACTATAGACGGAATATCAGGAAAGTAGGTCATGTGACAGCAACCTTTTATATTTCTTTGCACATCTGAGCTACTGGATTGTGTGGCTAGATGGAATTCCTTTCTCACACACCCACATACACACATACGCACAGACAGTACGTTTATATATTTTAACCTTCACACAGGCCGATCAGTTGAGCTCTGCTCCTCGAGCAACGCTAATTGTTATGTAGCTTACTTGATGCAATGCCAATAATTATTTGATGGCTTTCCACCAATCAGAAATGAGAAAATCTCTGAAATTAATAATAATGTTTTTTAAAATCCTGAAGTAGTGGACCAGTCAAATTTGATCTGTATCTGTGAATGAAAGTCGATGAAACGACTTTTTCGATTAATTAGAATTTTTGGTTAAGGGTGATGTATAAAATGAAATGATTCACGATGTCCACGATCTCTGATATTTAAAAAGGTGTGGAACTCCACGATTTATGAGCACACTTGAAGCACGATTGGGGTATAAAAGAAGGCGGCTCGCATCATTGAGATGAAACTTAAAGGAATCGTGTTGCCAAGTTTATCAAGATCCCCTATGATTCAATGTCTGTTACGCTCTGTTAAGGTCTGTAAAAGTCTGTTAAGGTCTGTTAAACTCTACTGTGCTCTACTACAATTCCCATGTTCTATCAGGAGTGGCGTCAAATCATAATAATCATGGTGAAATTTTTGGCAGTCAAAGATTTTGCCACTTTAAGTGCAATCATCACGAATCTACCAAGTTCCCTCAAGATCCGCACTGATCCACCAAGTTCCCTCAAGATCATCATAAATCCTCCAAGTTCCCTCAAGATCATCACGATTCGATCCCATGACCCCCCCACACTAATCACGATTCTCTCAAATCATGGATATCGTGGACATTTTGCCCCAGTGTAAACGCAATGTTACCAGTATACGGGTATCTAGTATTTTGGCTTCAGTTCCAAACATTACCTTACCTTGTGATTAAAATACTTTAATACTATAAATGTGTTTCTGGCGTGATTAGCTGTCATGTTTTTGTGCACACTTTGTTCTCAGCTCTGGACAATCGCTCTTTACACAGTGCTACCCGTTTCTTCTGGCAAAGAGGAATGACAATGTAACAGCTGTGATGGTTTGTGTGACTTTGTAGTTGCATGAGCTTTTGTTTGTGTGTTTGTGTGTGTGTGTGTGTATGGGGGGGGTGCACACTGCAGGTTGGGTGTTGGCAGGGGGCAGAGTAGGACTTCTGTCTGCTTGTGTCACTCTGTTACTGGTGCCACAATACACTGAGTGATGTTTGTCCTTTCTCAGTCACACAGCATCACTTTGACTCCCCATGATTATTCCAGGGATTTGAACTTGGTGTGTGTGTGAGAGAGAGAAAGAGAGAGAGAGAGAGAGAGAGAGAGAAAGGCTAATCCACAGTATGTCGTGCCTGAGCATTACTGAAAATATTTGCACCATACATCAGTAAAAAAATGTTTCTTCCTGGAAGAGGAAGTGGTATATTAGCATATGCAAATGATGACATTTTCATAACTTTTTCTCACCAGCACCTTTGTTTATTTCTTTGTTTTTCATTCGCTTGGACTGTTCGGCAGTCTGCTGAATGGTTTTGGATGATATTTTAAAACATTTTGTACAAATTTTTCTTGCATGGAAAAAAGCCAGACAAACATGCTCACACACACACACACACACACACACACACACACACACACACACACACATCTCTCCAAAGGTCTCATTTTCCACCAATTTCCTGTATTTAATAACTTAAATAGGCTTTTAAAGCATCATAATGTTTTGATTTTGATTTCAGCTTTCATGTCATAAGACTACTGCATTCTTTCCCACTGTAATCCTTCCAGTTGTTTGCTGTCAGATGAATACATGAGAATACCACACGAAGAGATCACTGTGCTTTCTCTCTATATTTGTTTTGCATATGCCATTCAGGAATCAAGAGAGAGAGGGAGAGAGAGATGGCGGGGAAGCCTTATCTGTTTTGAACTTCCTGTTTAGTAATACCCATCCCACAACTGTTCATCTGGATGTCGGTTGTGAGATCTTGCATTCACTGTGCTGTTTATTATATCTGAAAGTCTGTTATTGTTAGAGCATTACGAGGATCTTGACATGGAAGACTCATCCAAACAAAGACACGGGGTGGATGAGAGTGTGGACAAAGACACCATAGAATGGAGAGCTGTAATGAGGGGTGAAAGCTCAGGGTGAGATAAAGAAGGCTTCAGGAAGTAGAGCAGAACTGAGATAGACAGCCTGAAATGAGGACGAGGATTAGGAATAAAACAAGCCAGGGCATGCTGTAAAGGGAAATGAATCAGTGGCAGGGTTACTGTTACCATCCTACAGTTAATTGTCTCATTTTATTAACAGCTCATCCTGAACAGTTTGTTTGTTTGTTTGATGTTTATTTGTTTATTTATTATTTTCATTAAGGAATAATACCGTCATTTTAAAAAATCTCTTTATAGTTACAGTTAATCACCACTCATTCACTCATCACTCATTTTTCAAA
Source organism: Neosilurus hyrtlii (assembly GCA_028564935.1). Taxonomy (NCBI): domain Eukaryota; kingdom Metazoa; phylum Chordata; class Actinopteri; order Siluriformes; family Plotosidae; genus Neosilurus; species Neosilurus hyrtlii. The sequence continues at coordinate 1,032 of JAOUQZ010043505.1, read as the reverse complement.
CTGTTTAACCCTACTAGGGCTATGGAGAGGCCGGTGCCTATCCCAGCCACCACTGGGCGAAAGTGGGATACAGCTTGCCAAACCATTGCATGGCCAACACACACAACCATTCACACTCACATTTACACCCAGAGGCAGTTTGGAGCAGCCAGTTAGCCTAATGTGGATGTGAACACAACTTTAACCCAGGACCTTCTTGCTGTGGGGTGGATGTGCTAATCACTACACCACCATGGCACCCCATTCATTCATTCATGCATTCATTCATTCATTCTCTGGGTGAAGGTGGGGTACACCCTGAACAGCTCACCAGGCCGTTGCAGGGCCAACACACACACAGCCATTCACACTCACTCTCACACCTAGGGGCGATTTGGAACAGCCAGTCAGCCTACTGTGCATGCTTTTGGACTGTGGGAGGAAACTGGGTACCTGGAGGAAACCCAATCAAGCATGAGGAGAACATGCAAACTCCCCACAGGAACACCCAAGCCTAGCCCGGGACTCAAAACCAGGACCTTCTTGCTGTCAGGTGGAAGTGCTAATCAGTACACACACCACAGTGCCGCCATTCCCTCACCAAAAAAAAAGAAACTGCAAAATACAGTGCTTTCCATCCTGAAGATTTGTTCCCCATTTTTCATTGACTACCTCAGTGCTTTGGCATGGAAGCCTCCTTCCAAACATAGGAAATAATTGTGGCTTTACATTTCTTTTGTTTATTCAGTGTTCTCTGAGTGCTACTCGAGAAATTCTAAAACGTGACTTTGTGATGGTAAATTACATTATGGGGAAAACGACTCCTGACTCGTTATTTGATTCCCTGACTCTTTATCCACAAACTCTACAGCAGGGGTCACCAACACGGTTCCTGTGGGCTCCAGGTCGCCCCCAAGGACCACATAAGTCGCCCGCAGGCCTGTTCTAAAAATAGCACAGCTTACTAGTGAGCTGTGTCTAAAATTAATTTTTGATTTTTATTGTTGTTAATTATTGTGAGAAATCATTAACGTGATCAGTGTCTTCACATAG
>JAOUQZ010043504.1:0-12951 GCA_028564935.1 Neosilurus hyrtlii | reverse complement strand
AAAATTGTTATTTTCCTTGTAAAGTTTTTCTTCTAAAATTTTAATTATTGTTCTTTTGTTCTTGCTGCTTGATAGTTTATTCTATACATTTGGACAGTCGTACTAAGCATTTCACTACATATTGTACTGTGCATAATTTGTATGTGACAATAAAACTTGAATTGAATTGAATTGTATAATAACAACACACCAATATGACAGCCGTCATTTTCTTCAGTTCTTTACAGTTTTTGAAGCAAACAGCTGTACCTAATGAGGTGGCCTCTGAGTACAAATACAGTTAATTATTAAGACCAAAAACAATGGATCATACTGTATCATAAGATACAGTTAAATGACACATGAGTAATAATGTTGTATTTGATTCGATTTGTTGTAGTTAATGGGCTCATTGTTTTGGATGTGAGTGTGTTTGTAGATCAGAGATTTATTTAAATAAACGTAAACATCATTATTTAAACCCTTCTGCAAAGTCTTTCACTGCAATTCGCCAAAGATTTCTCTTCCCCAATCAAAGTGATGCAGGAGAGGCAGTGCTGAGATCTGTTGGTGACCTAACCCCATATTGAACCCCTTGATGTTGAAGAAGTGGATGCGTGGTTATTAGAAGATGGAGCTACGGCACACACAGCAGGAAGATCATTGTAATCCTGAGGGAAATGTTTCCAGGTCAGGTGATCCCGTTGCGTGGTGATGTCTGGTGGTGGCCCGTTCCCCTGACCCCGCCCCTTGTGATTTTTTCTGTGGTGCTGGAATAAATCACAATGTTATACTCATCCACCCCAAACTCAAGCACGACAGCCTTCAAAAATCACCTCTAAGAGTGTATGGATAATGATGGCCACCATTTGGAGGATCGTCTTCAAATCATGATGGATAAAAACTCTACTGACTGAAGTTTCAATGTATAAATAGTGATTTAAATTTTTTTTTACCTTTGAAATGTGGGAGGATTTATTGGGTCACCCTGGTATAAGGGTGCTACAGGGGGGTTTAAGCGGTCATATTCGGTCATATTCGGATTCTCCAAATTTAAATATTGTAAAGCGTAAATTCATAGCAAGTGGAATTACACTATTTATTGCAGTCTTTGGCGATATGAGTATTGCGAAAGGCTTACACAAACACACACACACACACACACACACACACACACACACACACACACACACACACACACACTTCTTTGTTTTATTTAATCTCTAATGATCTCAGTTTATATACATGGTCTCTCTCTCCCTCTCTCTCTCTCTCTCTCTCTCTCTCTCTCTTTCAGACCTGATATATGTATATATAAGCTATATATGTATATATTTTATGAATATTTATTTATTATTTTATATATATATATTTTAATTTATAACATTTCTGCCTGTGGACCAGTTTGTGAAATGTTACAGGGCCCACTGGTTGCTTTTCTTTCCTACCAGCTCAGTGATTTTATTGATTTATTCTCAAAAACATGAGCAAAGCCGTTTACTCTAAACAGTTGTATTAATGAAAAAAGGTAAGTTATTCTACATAAGGATATATGACAAATGCAATAAAAGAACTAGAGGGGCACTCAGTGTAATGTTCCTCTTCCAGGCACTTAAGTATTATAACTTCTTATGGTTAAATGAAATAAAATGAAATGAAATGTCTCCCCCGAGTGGTGATGGGGATTTCTTGATTTATTTTCAACATGATCCCATGCACGGACCATCTTCAAAATGTTATGAGTACTTTCCAGGCCCAGGCCACACCTCTTCACCAAGTTAACTGAAAATTAGCTTAGTAGTTTTTGTGTGATGCTTCTAACAGAAAAAAGGTTCCATTAACATTTAATGGCTTATTAAAAAGCATTTAATAAATAATAAATTCCTGGATCTGGATTGTGATCTTGGATCCAAAATGTTATGGGGTCTTACCAGGCCCATACCCTACCCCTCCACAAAGTGTGGTGAAAATCGGTTCAGTATTTTTTAATAATCCTGCTAACAAACAAACAAACAAACAAACAAACAAACAAACAGACAAACAGACAGACTCTGGTAAATACATAACCACCACTGATGGACTGTTGTGATGGATGCAGCATGACAAAAAGAGAAGGTGCCTTTATTTTGATTATTTAATAGCATGTCTCTTAATATGAACACTAAATTAAGCAAAATGGTAAGTTTTTATGCTAAACTTGAATTTATTAAACCAAACATATTTTTTATTCATATGGTTATAAGTTAAAGCAAAATGAATGAGTTCCGATTCCTGTCACTTCGCTCCCTCAGCATCGCTCCTTCAGCAGCCTCTCTTTTTCTCTCTCTTTACATTAATTAGACCAGATTCAAAGTTAATTAACCTGTGAGTCCCTATGAATTGGCCGTTACTATAGAAACAATAATGATTTAGAATGCAGCCTGATACAATCCTGTGATTTGCTTACACAAAAAAAGGGCATGACTATCATCCTCTTCTAACAGAGGTTCTAGTGCAGTGGTTAGCACGTCCACATCTCAGTTTGCATTTGTCTGGGTTTCCTCTGGGTACTCCAGTTTCCTCCCACAGTCCAAAGACATATTAGGCTAATTGGCTGTTCCAAATTGCTCCTAGGTGTGAGTGTGATTGGTTGTGCGTGTGTGTTTTACCCAGTGATGGACCGCAGAGCTGTTCAGAGTGTACCCTGCTTTCGCACAGAGTCGGCTGAGATAGACTCCAGGCTCCCCGTGACCCTAATATGATTAAGCGGTTCGGAAAATGAATAAATATATTCCATTGTAATTTCAGTTTCAACATACCATCCCAACTTTTTCTGATGTGTGCTTGCATTATATCATAAACACTGTAGCACATACACTGTGCATTGTACATGAGTTACATAATCAGGTGCTTTAGTGTGGCATGGTGTAAGATCACTGCTGGGTGTCCCATAGGCAGCAGTGTTGGGTCAGATATTGATGGAACACAGAAAGATCCTGTGTGGAGTGTGAATGGTTTTGTGTGTGTGTGTGTGTGTGTGTGTGTGGGTGTGGGTGGGTGTACATCAAATTCAGGGACAAATACACCAATAGACTAGGGTTGACTTAAATACCAGGGCCATAAAACAACATCCTGATTTAGATTTATATTAGTGGTGTAAATGTATTTCATCTGTGCATGAATGAAATCTGCCCCCTAGTGTTAGTGTGTAGAATGCAGGAGTAACAAATGGCCCTGTTAAAGTCACCATCTTGAGTCACTCATTTGCCATCATCCACAGTGGATGCTGATTCACGTGATGCTTAGTTGAAAACAATATCTCATTTCTCACTTACGCATTGCCAAATCACTGCAAGGCTGCAGTCTATTTCAGCCGTAACGGGGCGAAGGTGGGGTGCACCCTGAACAGCCTGTCAGACCATCACAGGGCAAGATGCACAACCATTCATGCTCACATCCACACCCAGTTAACCTAATGCGTATGCACCTGAAGAAAACCCAGACAAGTATGGGGAGAACATGCAGGCTCCACAAAGAAATGCCCTCACCAAGCCCGGGACTCGAACCTTGCTGTGAGGCAGACATGTTTACCACTATTCAACCGTGCCGCCCTTATCTCATTTCTCTTAAAACACTTTTCCGTGATTCCATGTTTCTCACATTGTTTCCTCTCGTATGGTGGTGATTGTAAGAGAACCTGAGAGAACTATAGTACAGTATAGAACTTCGTAACAAAACGCACTGAGACTGTAGGAAAGCAAATGAAAATGTAGAAAAAGAAAAAGACAACAATAAATCGTAAAGCTCCACACTTTTTTTTTGGAATCGTGGACATTGTGGCCCCAGTGTAACTCCAGCATTAGAAAAATCATATAATTAGTTTATTTGTGGTTCTTTTTATCAAAGAAAAAATAACTACAACCTATTTGGAAAAGTGCTTAACATAATATTATATGTACTTATATGTACTATTATTTCTTAATTTTTATCATTTTCATAACAAGAGCATTACAACAAATACTTTGCATGTAAAAAAATTAAGAGTATGTACTTACAGATGTGTTCAAAATAATAGCAGTGTGTTTAAAAAATTGAGTAAAGCCCAAGTCCCGTATTCTAGCTTTTATTTCCATACACGCTAATGCATTGAGAACACTGCACATTATCGATTACAATTCAACACATGAAGAAAAATTTTGCCAATTTGTGTAATTCTTTGCAAAACGTCAAGAAAAACAAATATTTTTCTGTAAAAACTCACACATTTAATAAATAAACTGAAAAAAGCTTCAAGTTCAGTTTTCCTGGGAATCACTGAACTAATATTAAGTTGTATAACCCTTGTTTCTGGTTGTGTGACTGTTGGCCCTGCGATGGCCTGGCGAGCTGTCCAGGGTGTAGCTCGCCCAGATTTGGCTGAGATGGGCGCCAGCCTCCCCGCGACCCTAATTAGGATTAAGCGGTTCAGAAAATGAATGAATGAATGAATGAATGAACCCTTGTTTCTGAGAACTGCTTCACATCTGTGTTGCATGGAGTCAACCAACTTCTGGCACCTGTGAACAGGTATTCCAGCCCAGGATGATTGGAATACATTTCACAACTCCTCAGCATTTCTTGGTTTTGCCTCAGAAACAGCAGATTTGATGTCACCACACAGGTTTTTAATTGGATTGAGGTCAGGAGACTGGGCTGGGCACTCCATAATGCTAATCTTGTTGGTCTGGAACCAAGATGCCACTGGCTTACTGGTGTGTTTTGGGTCTTTGTCTGGTTGAAACACCCATTTCAATGACATTTCCTTATCAGCTTAAGGCAACATGATCTCTTCAAGTATTTTGATGTATCCAAACTGATGCATGGACCCTCGTACGTGATAAATAGGCTCAACACCATAGTATGAGAAACATCCCCATATCATGATGCTTGCGCCACCATGCTTCACTGTCTTTAAAGTGTATTGTGGCTTGAATTCAGTGTTGGGGGGTCTTCTGACAAACTATCGGCGGGCCTCTAGACCCAAAAAGAACAATTTTGCTTTCATCAGTTCACAAAATGTTGCGCCATTTCTCTTTAGGCCAGGCAAATTGTAACCTCTTGAGTACATGTCGATTTTGCAACAGTGGGACATTGCGGGGGCTTCTTGCTGATAGCTGGGCTTCACACAGGCGTCTTCTAATTGTGAAGTTTAGATCATCCTGGATCTCCTTAGAGCTGATCAATGGCTGAGTCTTCACCAATTTGGCTACTCTTCAATCCATTTGAATGGTAGTTTTCCGTTTTCTGCCACGTCTTTCTGGCTTTGGTTGCCATTTTAAAGCATTTGAGATCATTTTTGCTGAGCAGCCTATAATTTTGTGCAATTTTATATGTATTCCCCTCTCCAATCAACTTTTTAATCAAAGTACGCTGTTCTTCGGAACAATGTCTGGAATGACCCATTTTGCTGTGGTGTAGAAAGTAATGCACTATTACCAGCATGTTCAATATTAGCTGCCTTTGTTTGTCCTTAAATAAGGGTCACCTGTTTGATATTGTTTTTCACAGACTGATTGACCTCACTAATTGCACCACACAGTACATACTGCTATTATTTTGAACATGCCCCTTTCATTTAATCATTGAAAAACACATATTCAGGAGCATGCAGGTCATGATTGTTGCATCTCTTGGTTTCCTATTACTCAACTGCAGCTACTTATCAATTATTTACCATACAGAAATATTATTTCTACCAAAAACACTGAGCGATCTGGTTAGTGATGTTGGACTGCTATTATATTAAACACAACTCTACCTAGAAAATCTATAAACCTGCTATACAAATAATTTAAATGTGGCTTGTTTGGATGCAACTCACAGCAACATTTCAAAATATCAGCACAAATACTCCATCTTCATAATTCAAGAGCTATTTCTAATAATAATCATTTATAAAATAAATAAATGCCCAGTCGTAACTCATATTTCTGGTGGCTCTGCAGTAAATGCATTTAAAAACTAGCCTTAGTGATTCAGCGAAGTAGTGGTTACTGCAGCAGATCCTCTGTGGTTTATCCAGTCACATGATTTTCTGTAAATTACAGACTCGCTACTGCTCGACATACTTTTGCTCAGAAAGGGCGGAGATTTGTATACTTTTCAAAATATTTTATAGTGGAGCTTCCAAACAGAGCATCACAGTCATGGAATATCACATGGATGATTGTCCCTTGTTCATCCAGTTTCTGTGTATGTTCACCACAGGAAACCCAATAATCCTGCCATTTCGCAAAGTTGATGCCGATTGGCTGTGATGTATCTCTGGCAAGAAAAAAACCCAGATTTATTATTAATTATGAAACCGAAACCCCAAAAATAGAAGCTCATACACCTCCACTCAGATTCTCACAGAATTAAAAAAACATCAATCAAAAAAAAAATTCAGGTAGATCGACAGACTTACAAGTCAATAAATGTTTGTGGCGCAAACGCCAAAATCAGAAACTTAACAGAACAACAACCGGTTAAACAGATAAATAAACCAAAAAAAAAAAAACAAAACAAAACAAAAAATACAAAAACAGGTGATATAAACGAACGCGGAAATGAGCAAGTGAAAGGAAAGGTGCTGACAGGCAAACCCATTCTCGGACACCTATCAATAGAGCTCCGCTTTGAGGCGGTGCATAAATCTATATCTTAGTTCTGGTCGAATTAGTGAGGTACCATGTGTTTCACTGGTTGAGAGACCAAAACATAATACACCTACTTCAGTTAACCTACTCACACTACAATATACAGTGGTGTTGTTGTGGGTTTTTTTGTGACCTCTTGGATGAGTCGTCGCTGCGCTCTTGGGGTAATTTTGGTCAGCCGGCCACTCCTGGGAAGGTTCACCACCGTTCCATGTTTCCGCCATTTGTGGATAATGGCTCTCACTGTGGTTCGCTGGAGTACCAAAGCTTTAGAAATGGCTTTATAACCTTCTCGAGACTGATAGATCTCAATTATTTTTTTTCTCATTTGTTCCTGAATTTGTTTGGATCTCAGCATGATGTCTAGCTTTTGAGGATCTTTTGGTCTACTTCACACACAGGTGATATTTAAGTGAGTTCTTGATTGAGAACAGGTGGGGCAGTAATCAGGCCTGGGTGTGGCTAGAGACACTGAACTCAGGTGTGATAAACCACAGTTATGTTTACCTGGGGGGGCAATCACTTTTTCACTCAGGGCCATGTAGGTTTAGATTTTTTTTCTCCCTTAATAATAAAAATCTTCATTTAAAAACTTCATTTTGTGTTTACTTGTCTTGAGTAATAGTTAAATTTGTTTGTAAGAAATCAGGAAGGGGGAAACACTTTTTCACACCACTGTATCTAATATAATGTATCTAATATAATCTTATATAATATATTATATATCTATTCTTCCTTTATGAAGCCATTGATTTTGTGAAGTGTACCAGTCCCTCCTGCAGCAAAGCACAACACGATGCTCCCACCCACATGCTGGATGGTTGGGATGGTGTTCTTTGACTTGTAATCATCCTTTTCACTCCAGTGGTCGACCTTGTATCCATCAGACCAGAGTGCATTTCTTCAGAATGTAAGATCTTTGACTGAGAACTGTAAAGAAACAGTGGCTGCCTTTCCTGCTGAGCAGCCATTCAGATTCTGTTGATATAAGACTGGTTTTAATGGTTTAGCGAGTGAAGAAATGAAAAAATACAGTACACTTATACAACTTAACAAAATGAAGATAAATCAGAAACCAAGTACTATTCAAGTATTCACTTTGTGTAACATTGGATCATATTGATGAGAATAAGTAAACAAACAACAATATATAGTAATAACAATAACAACAGTCTCTTTTTGCATGTAAAAAAATTAAGAGTATGTACTTACAGATGTGTTTAAAATACACAAAATACACAAATCAATATTTTGTCAATATTTATTGTGGCCACCCTTTACTTTGATTACAGCATTTAACCTTTCAGGCATAGTGTTCACATATTTTTTTAATATATTTACTCGATAAAGCATTCCATATGGTTTGAAGTTCATTCATGCTATATAAAAGTCAAAAAGAACTAATCTTTTTAATTTTTCAGAAAAATTGGTACTTTCAGTGTTTTTGTTTATTAGCCATACTTTTACCAGGTTAACAAGTTAACGAGATTACTGAGAGCCAGTGAAATATGTACACTGCTGAATGAACATGTTTACCTGAATGTATCCCAGAATGTCTTGTAAGCTAGAACACCAGTGAGAGTAACATTGTCAGGACTGCACAATATGGGTTTCTATTCCCTCTCTAAACTCATCCCAGGTATCACCTGTATCTAATTACTGGCAGGTCATTTATGTGTCTTGCAGGATAACCTGGTAACCAAAGAGAGAGAGCAGTGTATCGTGTTTCTGTGAATAACCCGAGTTAAATCATCTGCCCTTTCTATCTCCACCAGTGGGAATCGACACATATTCACAAAACCTTTTTATTTGTATATTTGTAATTTCAGGCCAAAGACCGAAGACTTTATAATATTTTAAAAACTTTTTCATTTTATGAGCTCTAGACAGATAACACACACATTATTATTAATTTATGCACCTTCCTGGGAAAATTATTTTACTTCTAATTTGACTCAAAAATATATATCTATGTACACTCATATATGTGCACAAATAATAACACAGATGAAGAGGAAGAGGAAATTAGCATAGGATCGTAAACATGCCTTGTAATGATAACCTCCTGCATTGGCATTTATCAACACTTACTCACTCCTTTACTGAACTGCCTTATCCCTCAATATTTCCCTCAAGCTTGCCAGTCCAGTGCAAAGCCAACGCATACAACCATTCACACTCACGCCTAGGGGCAATTTGGAACAGCCAATAAGCCTAATGTGAATGTCTTTGGACTGTGGGAGGAAACTGGAGTACCTTGAGACACAGAGAGAACACGCAAACTCCACACTGGAACAACCTTGACCGGCCCGAACCCAGGACCTTGTTGATGTGAGGTGGACATGCTAACCACTACACCATAGAATGAATCAATAACTTTGATATTATTTCTGTACCCTGCTCCCGATCTGGTTGGGTGACCTTCACAAACCCAATTACATTTTGTAGAGAAATATTAATTTGAGCATAAACAAACACTCTATTAATTAATCTCTGCTCTGTACCTTGACAGACACCTGTGCCCTCACTTGCAGTGTCTCTATTGCTGTCTTAGCATCTCCAGCAACCTAGTGGAAACTATCACAGTGATATCAGGTGTAAAATGAAGACTTTTTTGGCATTATATAATGGATAAATAGTAGTTAAACCAGGTTTAATTAGTTGTTGCCAGGTCTATTTAAATCCTTTCCTTTCTAAGATTTTCCAATCTGAAAGAGATAAACTAAAACACTGGGTACACCCTGGACAGCTCGCCAGGCCATCACAGGACCAACACACATACAGCCATTCATACTCACACTTACACCTAGGGGTGATTTGGAACCGCCAATTAACCTACTGTGCATGTTTTTGAAATGTGGGAGGAAACCGGATTACCCAGAGGCAACACAAGGCCCGAGCCCAGGAAACCCAGGCATTCTTGCTGTGAGGCGGACATGCTAATGCAGTGCCACCGTGCCACCAGGAAGAGAACTTAAAAGACTGAAGACACCAAGTGATAAAGCATTTCAGATGCTATTTTGTCCCATTCTTCCTGCAAACAGGTCTTAAAGTACACAATAGTCCAGAGTCATTGTTGTATTTTTCATTTCAAAATTCCTCACATATTCTGTATTAAGGACAGGTCAGGACTGCAGGTAGGCCAGTCCATCATCCACACACTCTTCTTCCGCAGCCACACGTTTGTAATGTGTACGGAATGTTTTGTGTCTTGTTGAAATACACAGTGGGCATTCCTGCAAACGATGTTGATCCAAAATCTCTGTGTGCTTTTGTCCATTAATGCAGTACAGCGGTATTAGTTACTTTCAGCAAGGGCACTGACCTATACCCCACACCATCGTACATTCTGAAGTTTGGAAGAATTATTACTGGTAACAGTCTGAATAATTATTTTCATCTTTGGTTTGAAGCACGTGGCATCAATTTCTTTCAAAAAAGACCTGGAATACTAATTCATCTTATCAAAATACACATTTCCACTGTGTGATGGTCCCAGGTGCCTCCAAGCCCAGAGAAGTGAATGGTGCTTCTTTATTCAGTTACCATAAAGGTGTTTGTGGATGGCACCCTGTGTTCACAGTGTCCATAAATGACACAAGGACGAAGATAAATACTGAGATGGGTTTTGAAGGAATCACTAACTGTGGAGTCGTATTTTCAGGTTTTGCTGCACAGGGAACTAGAGGCCCCCAATAGGAGAATTGCACCAGCTGCAACCTAGTGGCCATTTTGGTGACCTTGAAGCTTGAACTACAATGACTTTTTCATTAATTCGTTTCAGGCTTTGATCCCAAGTTGCTACCCTAAAAAATTGACGATGATACGTCACAAAGTTGTGGCAGTGGTGGCCTGGTGGAAGGGTGCGGGCTTACTGATCTGAAGGTTTAGGGTTCAAGCCCCACTATCACTGGGTTGTCACTGCTGTCTCTCACTGTCTGTGGTGACAGGCGTGTAAAAGAACCATTGCTGTCACTCGTAAAGAGTAGGCCACTGAGTTGCCGTCAGCGTGTTTCTGCCCTGCGATGGCCTGGCGACCTGTCCGGGGTGTACTCTGCCCTCGCCCAGAGATGTCTGAGATGGGCGCCAGCCTCCCCGTGACCCTAATTAGGATCAAGCTGTTCAGGGAAAGAATAAATGAATGAATGAATGTCAGAAAGTTCTTGAGATATTAGGTGTGCGTAACCACACTCACAACAAACTGAAAGCACAAAGTGACAAAAGTAAAAACAATACCAGTTATGCTATCGCGGCTGGTAACCAGCAGTTAGAAGGCGGCCCTTCCGTCTTCATTGACTAAATATTCACAGCACACTTTCTAGCACCTTGGTTCTCAATTTGGATTGGGGTTCAGGAATCCAGACAGTCTCACTTTGTCAGTCTCACAAATTGCTTAATCCTGGAAGGGTTGTGGGGAGGCTGGAGCCCATCTCAGCCAACACAGGGTGAAGGTGAAGTACACCATGGAAATCATGAGTCATCATAAGCTAATGCATTATAACTGTGAAGTTATTACATGACTGTGTGTTTGATCATGTGGGTGGGTGTAATAATAATAATAATAATAATAATAATAATAATAATAATAATAATAATAATAATAAAACAGTGGACAGGGGTTACTGGGTGTTAGGAGCATTATTATTATCTATTGTACAGATTGTACTGTAGGAACCTTAATGTCGGAGGTGCGACCTCTGCTGTGCAGCCACGAGCTACTGCTACTTCCGTGTGTGTGTGTGTGTGTTTGTGTTTCATATCTGCGTCACAGCAGATCGTTGTCAGTAGCCAGGGAGAGAAGAGGAGACGCTGGTTGTTGTTTTTGATCTCCTCCGAATAAATCACCCATCATGGTTAAAGTGAGCTTTAATTCGGCTCTGGCCCAGAAGGAGGTGAAGAAGGACAGCGAGACTCTTATTCCTGATGACAAGGTAACCATTTGTTTCCACATCACCCATCAGAGACGCAGAATAAATAACGCAGGATGTGCTCGTGTCTGTTCTCCGCCGCGCTTTGATCTCTGGATGATGAAGATGAAGATCTATAAGCTTTTGCGCTTTGATCCTGCTGCATGTGTGCTCGAGCTCATTCGGCTCTTTGTAGGCTTGATTTCGTAGCCCATGTAGTGCACATGTACAGGGACCAGGGAGTCACTTGATATGCTGCCTGTCAGGCTTCTCTGCTTTCTTTTTTAGTCCAGTAATTGTAGGCTGAGCTGTTACCCAGTTAAAATGGTATACAGGGAGTCTGATGCAGGCCAGATTTTCTCCTCAAAGCACACTGACTCATCCATGCTCAGAAAGAAAGTAAGGTACGTTTAAAAACACAAAAGTATACCCATACTCAATCCTACTAGGGTCACAGGGAGGTTGGAGCCTATCTCAGCCAACACTGAACGAAGGCGGGGTACCTGAGAAGGCCAACACATTCACACCTAGGGGCAATTTGGAACACCCAGTTAGTACACCCAGCGAATGTGCAGCACGAGAAGAATCTACTCGAACCCACGACCTTCGTGCTGTGTGGCGGACATGATAACCAATACACCACTGTGCCACCGACTTTTAAACAGAACCTTTTCAAAATGGACTGTTTCTATCTAACCCAATTTGAGCTCGCTTTTAAACCAAAACTTCGAAGGAAAGTGTTAAAACCTAAACTCAACACCTCAAAAACCTTTCAAACTTAATCACTTCTCAATGATATTTTAATGGCTTTTAAACACAACTTTAAAGATACTACATTTTCCATGCATTCACTTTTACAGTATGCTGACTTTGTAAAAGAGTGCGCGTGTGTTCTAGGTCAGTGTGAAAGGTTCTAGTACTCTGAAGGTTTTACCCAGAACCGATTTGGATGTTAGTGTAAATAGATTGAGATGGCGTTTTACAGCACACTGATGAATCATCCCCAAAATTCTTGGTTGATTATTTAATCAGAAACACACACACACACACACACACACACACACACACACACACACACCCTAAGCTATAGCTAAGGCTCAATATCTGATTTGACATTTTCTTATCTGGGAGTTAATTTTTAACAAATTCCAGCCAGAGCTGACTGCATCTTAAAAATACTTTATGTATAGAAACATTGTGTGTGTGTGTGTGTGTGTGTGTGTGTGTGTGTGTGTGTGTGTGTGTGTGTTTGTCCAGATGTCTTTGTTAAAAGTTGTGTAAAGTCCTAATTAGAATTGTGAAACGTTCATTCGTGGAACCGCCATTCTCTCTCTCTCTCTCTCTCTCTCTCTCTCTCTCTGTCTGTGAGGGTGGACGTGTGAGCCGCATATGGTGCACTGAAATTGCTG
>JAOUQZ010043503.1:0-12952 GCA_028564935.1 Neosilurus hyrtlii | reverse complement strand
GGCCGACCCAGAACACGCTGGAGGGACTACGTCTCTCGGCTGGTCTGGGAACGCCTTGGTATCCCCCCGGAAGAGCTCGAGGAAGTGGCTGAGGAGAGGGACGTCTGGGAGTCACTGCTTAGGCAGCTGCCCCCGCGACCCGACCCCGGAACAAGCGAAAGATGATGATGATGAAGAAGATATAATTATTATTATTTTTATTATTATTATTATTATTGTTTACATGCCCCTCCCTTTCCAGGAGGGTGTGAGTATGTACAAGTGTCGGGAGGATCAAACCGGAGCTCCAGTCATTATCAGTATGGTTTGTGTTGTTGATTTATAAATGATCAAAAAAAATCAGATCACCAGCTAACCATAACAAAACCTGGAGAACTTCACCGATGGTACATTTCCTGAGGGATTAAAGCTTATTTGTACATCCCATAAGGTGAAGGTGCTGTTTTGATTTGTATTATCGGATATGAATGTTTAAGTGGAAGAGAACCGGGGACAGGAGTTTTAATCAATAAACTTCCCCTCGCCTCGCGTGCACACTGAGTGATGGTACATATTCCAGCCTTCGGTCTCGTGAGGTTTGTTTTAATGTTCATCGAACAGGATGATGATTGTTGTGAAAGTCGATGATGTAAAACCTCCTGAATGCGGCCGGAGTGATCCAGCTAAAGATTTGTAGGGTTTCAGTGATTTGTGTGTAAAGTCCAGGGTAAATATACTGCTGAAAAAAATAAAGGGACACTAAAATAACGCATCCTGGATCTGAATGAATGAAATATTCGTATTAAATACTTTGTTCTTTACATAGTTGAATGTGCTGACAACAAAATCGCCCAAAAATTATCAATGGAAATCAAATTTATTAACCCATGGAGGTCTGAATTTGGGGTCGCACTCAAAATTAAAGTGGAAAAACACACTACAGGCTGATCCAACTTTGATGAAATGTCCTTAAAACAAGTCAAAATGAGGCTCAGTAGTGGGTGTGGCCCCCACGTGCCTGTATGACCTCCCTACAACACCTGGGCTGCTCCCGATGAGGTGGCGGATGGTCTCCTAAGGGATCTCCTCCCAGACCTGGACTAAAGCATCCGCCAACTCCTGGACAGTCTGTGGTGCAACGTGGCGTTGGTGGATGGAGCGAGGCATGATGTCCCAGATGTGCTCAATTGGATTCTGGTCTGGGTAATGGGCGGGTCAGTCCATAGCATCAATGCCTTCGTCATGCAGGAACTGCTGACGCACTCCAGCCACATGAGGTCTAGCAGTGTCTTGCATTAGGAGGAACCCAGGGCCAACCGCACCAGCATGTGGTCTCACAAGAGGTCTGAGGATCTCCTCATCTCGGTACCTAATGGCAATCAGGCTGCCTCTGGTGAGCACATGGAGGGCTGTGCGACCTCCCAAGGAAATGCCACCCCACACCATTACTGACCCACTGCCAAACTGGTCATACTGGAGGATATTGCAGGCAGCACAATGTTCACCACGGCGTCTCCAGACTCTGTCACGTCTGTCACATGTGCTCAGTGTGACCCTGCTTTCATATGTGAAGAGCACAGGGCGCCAGTGGCGAATGCAAACGTCCTGCACGGTGTTGGCTTGTAAGCACAACCCCCACCTGTGGATGCCGGGCCCTCATACCACCTTCATGGAGTCTGTTTCTGACTGTTTGAGCAGACACATGCACATTTGTGGCATTATGCAGGGCTCTGGCAGTGCTCCTCCTGTTTCTCCTTGCAAAAAGGTGGAGGTAGTGGTCCTGCTGCTGGGTTGTTGCCCTCCTACGGCCTCCTCCACGTCTCCTGATGTACTGGTCTGTCTCCTGGTAGCACCTCCATGCTCTGGACGCTACGCTGACAGACACAGCAAACCTTCTTGCCACAGCTCACATTGATGTGCCATCCTGGATGAGCTGCACAACCTGAGCCCCTTGTGTGGGTCGTAGACTCCGCCTCATGCTCCCACTAGAGTGAAAACACCGCCAGCATTCAAAAGTGACCAAAACATCAGCCAGAAAGCAGAGGAACTGAGAAGTGGTGTGTGGTCACCACCTGCAGAAACACTCCTTTATTGGGCGTGTCTGACTAATTGCCTGTAATTTCCACCTGTTGTCCGTTCCATTTGCACAACAGCAGGTGAAATTGATTGTCAATCAGTTTTGCTTCCTAAGTGGACAGTTTTTCACAGAAGTGTGATTGAGTTGGACTTACGTTGTGTTGCTTAAGTGTTTCCTTTATTTTTTTGAGCAGTGTATAAATATCCACTGAGTTGACATCCGATGGCTTTTCCTTCGCTCTTTCCCTGTTTTAATCAGTAATGCTGTATGGATCAGGATATTTGTCTTTACCAGCATCCAGTTTCTCATGATATCTCTCCAGCACAACTTTATCAACCTTTCTTTTGTATTGAGGTGTTGTTTTACCTCATCGTTTTTTTTTTTTTTTAAATGAGACCCCACTGTTGTGTTTTCGTTGTCTTTTTCTTGCCCACATGGCGTCTGCGCATGCACACAAAATACAAATCAAAACCATAACAAAAACAACCTCTGCAAAAGAGGAGGAAGTATTGAACCCATCCAGATTTCAGATTATGAATAAATTCCTTAAGTCGGCTGGAGAACTCGCTTATTCTGGCCACCGATAACTCGAGCGAGCTGTACGTCACTGATTCCCATCATTCACTCTCCCCGGCTTGTTCTGTGCTCCGTCATTAATAGGAACACTTTTTCAAGATTGGGTTGTCCAACGTTAGCCAGCTGTAGTAAAGCACAGTAAACGCTGGTCTCTTCTTTGTTCTTGCTTGTGTTTTTTTCTTTGTCTTCTCCCCGTATTCACCACCACTTGTAAAAATATGAAGCGCGTTCTTGAGAGGTTTGTGTTTACGTTTGTGTTTGTGAGTTACCGTAGTGATAGAAGCACCTTAGAAGAGGACGCGGCCCCCATGTAGATATAAAGGGCTTATTCTAACACCATGATTTGTAGTTGCAGGTAATTATACACTGATGAAAACCCACTTCTGTACTGTGTTCCATTTCTGTTTGGAGATGGTGTTATTGAACAGAGAGCACACAGTGTGAAGAGTAGTACAGATAAAAGATGACCGAACTGGTATTACCCCCCTGGTAGTCATGATATCATAACAGAATATTTTCCATCTGATTAATGTTTATTCCTGTCCAGCCCCGTTCCTTACAGCTGAAACACTTAAAACTGCCTTGATGAATTAAGGTCTCCTCTGGACTTTTTTTTCTAATAAACATCTCCGGAACATTATGGGGTACTAACTGCTTGACCATCTCCACCCGTGTGAGAGCTGGTTAGTGTGAGAGTTCATGGAAAATGGAATAAATAGGTGTTTTTTGCTCAAACCAGACCTTCCCTGCCAGTTAAAGCACACACCGGCTTTATAACACCTACATCTTTAGAACCTCGTACTTATCCAGGTCACGTCTGGGTATCATCAAATATTAAACTGATGCCTCCTTACGATCATATGCTCTCATGTTTCCTTTAAGTGAGGCGGAGGCCAGCGTCTTTGTTCTCCAGACTGTATTTTATTTTGGGGAATTCCCTACTCCTCCTCGCTGCCCCCTGTTTATACACTCGACTTTGTGTTGCAGGAATTTTTTGCTTCTGGTGATGTTCATGATGAGTAGTGATGGTGTGTTTTGTGCATTTCATTAGAGCATCTCCGCCCCTTACTGGATAATTATGTTGTAATGACGGAGCCTGTGTGAATACCCATGGTTCCATACTGTTAGTGGATAAAGATGGAAGTGTTCATATACTCAGTAGGACTAACCAAATCCTAATGTGTTCAAAATATCATTTGCAGTGTTATTATACCTTTATTATGACGAGGATAATGTTTTAGACAAATCATTAAAAAATTGTAATCCTGTTTTGAAATGACACTTTATTACCTGAATGTCACGTACGAGTACAAACACAGGATCTCAATAATGTTCGGTTGCTCACTTTAAGTTATGCTACTGAAGTATTGAAATATTCTGGAATGAACTCAACACTATTTCTCAATTCATGTTCTTGAGGACCTGTGTGATGTCATCAGTCACTGACCCCGTAAGGTTCCATTTCTTAGTTTGCGTCCAGCCAAGAACAGTCCAAAACCTCGATGTTCTTGTTCCTCGTATTTAAGCATGGATGCATCAGGTGATGACTTCTGCCTAGCTCTCAGAAAACTTCCCAGGTGACCAGCTCAGAATTCAATTAAACTAACAAGACAGGTTTCAACATGGACACGTTCAAAATTTCAAGGTCGTAGTTCAAACACTTTCCGAGATATCTTCATTTGAAGATCGCAGGATGGTACCGATTGTCGGCCCGCGACTTGCAATTTACCATTTTGGGCATTTTTGAAACTCCTGTAATTCCCCTAATAATCACTGTATAGGGCTGAAACTTTGCATACCAACAGAACACAACCCACTCTGTCAAAATCTCAGAATGAATATTTGTCAGGTTTAGTTTGCTATTGATGCTGCAATTTTGGAAAAAATGCAATTTCGAACAAAGTATTTTCGAATTTTTGACACAGAAAAAAGGATTTTTATAGCAAATTGAATCATATTTTCATGTAAAACAAACAGCTTTTAAGAAGAATAAATGTGATGTGGTGTTTAGTGAGTGTCCATAAACTGAACGGGAGGTGAGACTTGGCTCATCTTTCGAGCCTCTGAAGATGTGGACCAGGGTTATGAAACTTCACCACATGCAGCGTGTATATCACATCCACTAGCACACAACATTGATCAATGTTGATCATTTCCTTCATACTTAGCCATCATCTTAAAAAAAAGCATAACTATTTTGTATAAGATCAGAATATAGTCTCAAACTGGTATCAGAGTAAAAATAAACAAACCAAATGTTTTCAATTTGCTTTTAGAACAATTAGAAAAGAGACATTTGTTGCTCATAATTATCTGTGATGAATAGAACATGTACAGTATAAGTTCTATAACTTATATTTATCATTTCAATGATGTATTCGTTATAAGGATATATTATGATAGAGATTATATACGTCTTCTTTTCATAAGTTTAAGTGCACGTAACTACACACACTCTCCCAAAAAGACGTCCAACAAATAAAGGGACTTTTGCCAAATTTTCAGTAAAACTGAAACATATCTGCATGTACTGAACTCTCTTCGCAGAAACAGTTTACTGGTAGATTGTTGCAAATTTTATAATGAAGATCCCTAATATTTGATCAAAGCTTTTTAAAGGATGTTTATATCTGTATCATAATAAATTCTTATATGAATTATTCAGTGGGATATAAATACATCATTGAAATGATAAACATAAGTTATAGAACTTATACTGTACATGTTCTATTCGATTATAGAATCCATCACAGATAATTATGAGCAACAGATGTCTCTTTTCTAATTGTTCTAAAAGCAAATTTAAAACATTTGACAGGGTGGGTTGTGTTCTGTTGGTATGCAAAGTTTCAGCCCTATACAGTGATTATTGGGGGAGTTACAAGCTTTCAAAAATTCCCAAAATGGTAAATTGCAAGTCGCAGGCCGACAAATGGTACTAGCCTGCAATCTTCAAATTAGGAACTTGAAATTGTGCATGTGTCTGGTTAAAGTTTCATTGAATTCTGAGCTGGTCACCTGGGAACCTCTAGCTGAATTGACATGGAATGAGCTAATTATGAATTTTTCACATTTCCAGTTTTGTTTTAGTCCTTGTGTCTCCTGTCGTTCATAACAGCTCTCTCACAACAGACCTGGAATATTATTTATTCAAATCCTAAAAAGAAATGACCAGTGCTGGGCTTGTTTTTAATTGTAAATGTACTTCACTGTGAAGGGAACCAGAAGGCTGCTGTTCCAACTGTCAGATGTTCATAAAGCGTCCTCCATTCCCTTGAGTTTGTACTCCCGAGCCGCTGAAGTTCCTCCTCACAGGTATATGAGTATGAAATTAGTAATAAGAAAGGCTCATGAACTGAAGTCCCTAGAATTTAACTCATTAGCATAATTTAAAAGTGCTTGGATGAGCCGTAGTATACAAACCTACCACATTATGCAGTACTGCAATATCCCATAATTCAGCAGGGGCCTCTGTGTAACCAAAGAAGAATTCCCTTGAGCAAAGTAGTAAGAGGTTTGTGGGCCGAAGTGAAGCCAGTTATTGCAGCGTCCAAGAGGTCGGGGTCAGAGGTCAGGTTAGATGCCAGTGGAGTGGGTCTGAATTATATCCTTAGTACTTTACCATACTTCTGGAACGCACTACCAGTGTAGTATGGAGTATGAACCCCCTTAAAAATGGCACCAGGGCCCAAACCGGAATGGTTGCGTGGTAGGTAATTAAGTAATGTTAGTTCATACAAAATGCGAGTGGAACCAATCATCAGGTTTCACGAAGAAACAAACAAACAAATAAACAAATAATGAGCTGGAGCTTCTCTCTCTCTCTCTCTCTCTCTCTCTCTGTCTCTCTGTCTCTCTGTCTCTCTGTCTCTCTGTCTGTCTGTCTGTCTGTCTTCCAGTTTTGTTCAATATCATATGTATCATATTCATGAGAATCTGTTGCAGAATAAATGACGGGCACCGACGGTGGTAGTAGCTGGGTAGTTGAGTACTAACTGCACCGTTCCGTTTGAGATGAAGCAAGAGTTAAATCCAACTGGGACTCGGCGCGCTATCAGCAGTTCAAAAGAAGTCTTTTCATTACAGAATAAATCCTGGATGCCATAAACAGGGGTGGAAGTTATCACCGGTCCGTGGCGAGTCAAAAATCTGCAGAGCGACTGAAATTAGCCTGCTGGCGACTCGACAAATCCAATAGGCAAAGATCTAGTGTTCCTGACCAGCGAATATGAAGGAGGACCAGTAGTTTCATAATTTCGCTAGTCCTGTTGGCCAGTGGCTCAGCTTTGCTAAATTCCACCCCTTCATAAAGATCACATACTTCATGAATTGTTACACAAAGTTTGTTCAGAGTGGATGTTTCCATGGATACGCCATAGCCGCAGTGCTGTTACTGCTCCAGTGTTTCCCCTGATATATGATATGATATGGCTGTTGCTACTTTGTGAGTTGTGATGACTCACTTTTGCCTTAAAGTTCTTCCACGTTGTAGTGTTAAAAAAAGTTCCACCAGGACGTGGTTAAGTCTGAGCCATGAGGCACTGATTTACATTGAATGGGGTGATTTGCGCAGGCCGTGCTGGAATGATGAATGATTGGACAGGGAGGGGGAGAGAGAGAGAGAGAGAGAGAGAGAGAGAGAGAGAGAGAACGAACAAGCAAGAGTGTGTGAGTGGGTGGAGGCCTCGAGGCTGCCGTACACCATGTGACCCTCAGTCAGGGTATTGAGTTCATTCAGTTGCTGCTGGCCAGGTGCCAGCTATGCAGACATTTAGCTGTTGGTAATGCAGAGACTGCTGTGTTTAACGGTAGCCGTGTGTTTGGGTTTCAGGCCCATCATACACTCCTGTTACATGCTTTTTCAGCTAAATGCTGTGCTCTCAGTGTAAACCACCCAAATGAGGGTTTCCTTTTGAGTCTGGTTCCTCTCAAGGTTTCTTCCTCATGTCATCTGAGGGAGTTTTTCCTTCCACAGTCGCCGCAGGCTTGTTCGTTAGGGATGTGTCGGGTTTATAATCACAAGTTTAAATTCTTTTATCAAATCTATTTGATCTAATCCTGCTTTGTGACAACGTTAATTATGAAAAGCACTACACAAATAAAGCTGAATAGAATTGAATTAAGCTACACGGAGAACAGCCCTGCGATGGCCTGGCGAGCTGTCCAGGGTGTACCCCGCCCTCGCCCAGAGTCGGCTGAGATGGGCGCCAGCCTCCCAGGCCCCTAATTAGGATTAAGCGGTTCAGAAACTGGATGGATAGATGGATACACGGAGAACGTCTGTGGGGTTCATTTATATCTAAACATCAAGTGATTGGATGTTTTGTCCTGTTTAGTATCAGTAACAGTAGCATCGAGTGCATGGGTGATATTTCTGGATGGTTACTGTTAATTACCTGTGCTGCTGCTTGGCGCGGTGGTTATGCACTCACCAGTGTCTTTGTTTGTCTGTTAGCAGGATTAGGCAAAAAGCACTGTACTGATTTTGGTGGAGGGCTAGGGTACGGCCCTGGAAAGAACCTGAACCGCAACGATTTGGAGCAGATCTGGATTACGATTCAAATCCAGGAATTTATTGAAGGCTTTTTAACAAGCATTTATTTCAATTTGCATTTTTTTCTGTTAAGAGAATTATGCAAGAACTACTGATCTGATTTTCATAAAACTTGATTGAGGGCAGAAGCCTGGGACTGTAAAGAGCCCATTAAAATTTGTCTTTCATCAGATATCTGACACCCATTAGGGGGAGACATTTCATTACAGTTATGTCAAGTTATAATAATCCATTTGTGCCTGTTGACGGTACCGTGCCTTCTAATTTTATTCTCACGTAAATCTATTTTTCATCAGCATATAAACTTTTAAAATTATTTATGGTTATTAATGCTGTGTCCTCTGCAGATGTGGATTTAAGTATATATATTTTTTAATTTTCAATAACCTTGATGTATTTGGGTGAGCAATGTTTACTGAAGCACACTGTCTCAGTTCACCTCAAGTGTTGTGCATTAATTCAGTAACTCTGTTGTCACTGACTTCGACGTTCTCAGCAAGATATCAAGGGCCAAAATCATATTTTGGTTTATTTTTAGTTTTTGTAGAAAACAAAAAGTTTACTTTCTAATAAGTAATATGCATAAATTCTACCTTTTATTGAAATATCCTTCTCTTCTGGTATGATGCTTTATTTATTTATAAATGTAAAAGGCGTTGCGTACTGTGGCTCATGGTGATCGGAATCAGAAATACACTTGTATTATTGATCTGTAAAGGGTTGCTTACAACTTCCCACATGATGCTAATGGAAATCTCCATTGTTTAGTTTTATATATCTATATGTAAATATAAATAAAGTGCTTATGACTTGCAGTTGTGCCTGAAAACCATGCTGCAGTAATAACCATTAGCATCTGCTGTACTGAGCCTTCATTGACTTCCTGTCTGAAACACACCAGTGACTGAACAACAAATAACCAGACAAACCTCACAGCAGTAAATACTTGGGGTGTTTTTCTCTGGTGGAAAAGCACCGGCTTCATTAATAAATATGCTAAGTGTTGGTTTAGTTCCTATGACAGCACTAGTTTGGAAACATCTCACCGCTCTAGCTGCCATCACATGATGAACTATCATTGCGCTCTGGCTCTTATTCATGTGAACAAGCTTCTTCAATTTCTGGATTTCTGGGGTGACAAGTCCCCTACGTATGATTGGTCAGTTTAAAAAATTAATTAATTTGCTACATTTTCTTTTTGTAACCCCCCCCCCAAAAAAAATATAAATACATACATACATACATACATTTTTGGTGCACAGGAAAGGCAGAGCACTGGGTGGAACCAGGTTTAGGAGAGCCCCAGGATGTTTTCTTTGAGATGTTCATGTATATCAATAGTGTAAAGGGTGATTTCGGTTTTACAAAGCTTATAGAGCCTCATTCTAAAGGATTTTCACACATTTTCATGACAGAGATATGTCAGTTTTACCATACCTGGGATCAGGAGCTGCCAAAATTAGGGATGAACATGTACAGTGTGATATATTGACGTGTTCATTCCAGCCCTAAATCGTTCTCTATAGGCTTGATTTTTCTACTGTTCAGGGGGGTACACACTCGAGGCTATAAACGACAAGCGACCATGTGAAGCTAGTGAATGCCAGCGAAACGAGTGATGAAAGGCCAAAGAGTGAGGGTACAGAGTTAAACTGAATAAAGCGTTCCCACTTCATTATTTGAGTGATAACCAATCAGAGCTTAAAGATATCGTTGATTGACAGATGCTGCCAAACTCTGAGTTGCCCAATACATTTTCAGTAGGGAAACAGCGAACATGAGGTTAATGAGTCCTCTCACAGCAACATGGAAGAGCAGCTCATCTCACCGTGCGCACTACAACTACGCACATTTTACATGGATAATAACCGCAAACACCATGCTTGGACTCATGGTTCTGAAATGGTTGCCATTTCCTGTGCGTATATTTCTATACGTTTAACTCTTACTGGTTCATGATGCACAGGAGTCCAGTAATAATGATAATGTACTTATGATAAAAGGTAAAATAAGTGATATAATATTAGATATTTGTTAGGGATCTACACTTCCTGAAGGGAACTTGCTAGATACAGCTCGGGGTTTCACTTAAAAACATTTGGAAGCGGGAAGCATGCTGGAGGGTTACCTAGGCAGCTAGAGCTAGTGATGAGTGCTTCGCTTAAGCAATGTACTTGTCTTGTGATGTGATTTGCTTGTCGCTCATCACTTCCAATATGTATGCCCCTTTAAAGCTACTACTCGTAGTCCAGGACAGTCTGTATCCTACCTGTGTTCATTCCCCCCCTCAGTGGCCAGGAAGGATCGTGGTGTGGTGCTGAGCAAGGAGACTTCTTTACAGCTGTTTGATTCTGCTTACTGTGTGTGTGTGTGTGTGTGTGTGTGAGAGAGAGAGAGAGAGAGAGAGACACTATTTGAGGAAATAGTGCATTGTAGGTGGTGGTAGGCACACCCAAACAAAGCCAAGAGTGGCAATCCTTTCATTAATGTGAAGCTAGAGAGACTGCGGAGTGCAAACTTGCAGATGGAGCTAAACTGCAACAAAAACAGGAGTCACCCCGAGTCTGCGGGCCGAGCCTCATTGTTCATGCACCAAGTGCTGTTTATGTTACAGTCCCAAGTAAAGAACATTAATCATGAATAGGAAATCGACTGGGGATGGAGTGAAGGTTATTACCATGGTGGGTTTGAAAGAATAAAATAATCATGACGAGTGAATTGTAAAAGAGTATCAGTGATGAAACGTGGTGGATGAGGAGGAGAACATTACCTTGGTTTACAGGTTACGGTTCTACCATTAAAAATGACTGGTGGAGTGAACACATGTTCACTGACCTTTGGCATGTTGTGGGGACTCGGACACACGCATGCTTTGTGTAACTTGAAGATGAAGTTGAACTTATGATGTAATTAGAACCTGGAGTTGGGCCTATTGGAAAGTTCCTGTCTATGTGAATGTAATGATTATCCTAATATTCCTTAGTGCAGTTTCCATAATCCTCAAATATCTGCTAATAATATGAATATATAGCTCACACCAGAAGTAATAACTTATAGGAGCGAGTGCGCACTCGTGGACTGTGGACAGACAAACACACATCACATCACAGCACCTTCAGCGTAGCTCACGTGAAATGGAACGCATCAGAGTTATCAGTCATCTCCTCGATCTTCGAGGAAAAGAATATTTCATGAGTGAGAAACTGCTGCCCCAGTTACACTCTTCTTGAAGCTTATTTTGTCTAAAAGAATTGAGTTTTTGGCTTGTTATGCAGTTTTTTCTTTCTCTATTTTAATTACAGTGCAGTCGACGGCATGTTGGTGATTTTAGTTTAAGGGTCATGTGTGGGATTTGATTCCTTCCCTACAGAATTTACACTGTGTTTGTGTGCACGAGTGAAAGTAGGAAACAATTACAGCATGTAATACAAGCTAGCAGGACACGGAAGCTCTTGAGCTCTGGGTGTCTAACAGAGTCAACAAATTCCCAAATAAATGTGAATGAAGTGTCCACACAGCTCCTTAAAATGAGGTGGAGCGTACGCTAATGTGAACGTTGGTGATAATGAGTATTACACACCAGTCCGGTGGTCCGGTGGGCCGTGGCAGTGAACAACCTCCTCCAAAAGGCCTTGATGGACTCATGGGACGTTAGATGATGTGGAATCACCAGTTACTCTCAAGGATTCTTCTATTGTAAGTGTAAAGTATAAGTTTAAAGTAGAGATGCTTCGAGAAACCGCCCAGAGATCGAAAACAGACGATTTTCAGGGTGATCAATGTGTCAGGAAATCGTCAGCTCACATATTCCTGATTGTGAGCCGGTCCGTATGGTTCTGGTTCAGGGAATTACATCACAGTCGCGTGTACACTTAAAGCCACAGTCTAACATTGCTAGTGTACAAGTTTTTCACTGTGAGTGAAGACTTAAAGCTCACCATTTATAAATACATGTGAGGCCAAAGAACCACCGCAGAACACTCAGAACAACTAACTTAATTACACACTTAAACACCGTCACCCAGCTGACCACGCCCAGTTATAGGAAGCTAACGAGGGAAACCTGCAGAGCTAGCACGTTCCAGCCATCACTGCACTATAGAACAGCTTTTGGAGAGATGAGCAGATAGAGGGCAAAAAACACGCAGTTGGAGTTGGTTCCGTTTATTTGTATAAAGGTTTCTATCGTTCAGAGAAGGTTCAGATTCCGGGCGAGATTCCGGCACCTCGTGTCTATAAAATCATTACTAGCAAATATTTAGTGTCAATATGACTTCATTACATAAGTATCTCTGATTTTACATTTCCCACCACGTGCACTCCAGTGCGGCTTTCAGAAGTCCCGACGTCTGCTTGTGA
This sequence comes from Neosilurus hyrtlii, assembly GCA_028564935.1. Classification (NCBI taxonomy): domain Eukaryota; kingdom Metazoa; phylum Chordata; class Actinopteri; order Siluriformes; family Plotosidae; genus Neosilurus; species Neosilurus hyrtlii. Next base: position 407 of record JAOUQZ010043503.1, on the reverse strand, counting down.
TGTAAGCAGGGGAACTGCAGCAGGTGTCAGTAGTAACACTGTTCTGATCTTAAATGGAAAAGAGTATGTAAATCTGTTTAATTTAAAAATAAAAACAACTGTAGACGTACATATTACTATACACGGAAGCATAGTAAATAAACAGCTCTGTTTTTACCTGTTAAATCATTTCAAAGTAGATCTGCTTGGGGGATCTGTTTGGGGGATCCGCTTGGGGGATCCGCTTGGGGGATCCGCTTGGGGGATCTGTTTGGGGGATCTGTTTGGGGGATACGTTTGGGGATACGTTTGGGGGATCTGTTTGGGGGATCCGCTTTGGGGATCCGCTTTGGGGATCCGCTTGGGGGATCCGCTTGGGGGATCCGCTTGGGGGATCCGCTTGGGGGATCCGCTTGGGGGATCCGCTT
>JAOUQZ010043501.1:0-12960 GCA_028564935.1 Neosilurus hyrtlii | reverse complement strand
AGGGAGAACATGCAAACTCCACACAGAAACGCCCGAGCTGGGAATCAAACCCAGGACCTTCTTGCTGTGAGGCGGACCTGCTAACCACTGCGCCACCGTGCCGCCCACATTTATAGTTATACTTTTTATCATCCAATCCTTCATTATTAAAATGCTATAATTCGGATTAAGGGGCTTAGAAAATGAATGAATGAATGAATGAATGAATGCATGAATTAAATCATAGATATGTTAATATATCTTGGGTGGCAAGTCTTGTCCTGCTTCTGGTTTCTATCAAAGTTCCAAATAATCAGGACACTGATTCCAAAGTTCACTTCAAAACTCTGAAGTGTAAAAAGAGGTGATTTACTGATTTCAGGCACTGAAAACCTCAAAACTATGGCAAATAAATCCATAGTAATATCTATACTCGATGTTCTGTCTCACAGAATATTCAGTGACATCAATCTTCCCTTCAGTAAATGTTTCATTATTAGTTAATTTATAATTGATTGAAATGGGGCGGCACAGTGGCGTATGGGTTAGTTGGTCTGCTTTAAAGCAAGAAAGCCCCAGGCTCAGCAGTGAAATATTTTCCCTGTGCATGTGTAGGATTCCTCTAGGTACTCTGGTTTCCTCCCACAGTCCAACAACATGCATATTAGTGTTCCAAATTGCCCCATGACAATCCAAAGTGTGAATGGTTGTGTATGTGTTGGCCCTGCAACTGACTGGTGAGCTGTTCAGGGTGTACCCCGCCTTCACCCAGAATTGGCTGGGACAGGCTCTAGCCTCCCTACGACTCTAAAGTGGTTCTGAAAATGAATAAATTATTAAATGCTGGAAAAACGTTTGTTTTACATCGTATTTGGGTAAATTTATATATATTTAGAAATTTCAACCGAATAATTAATCTAAAAATCTTTAGTTACAGCACCAGATACACATGCTTACACACACATTCTATCCGCAGTCCTAGCTGTGACATCCCATCCAAGCACAGGTCTGTTTACTTACGTCATGTCGTCTTTCGACCATGATAGAGATAATGCTGAGGTGATGGATCATACGGCAGCAGAAACACGCAGCAGTGCACAGAGGGCAATAGGATTGAGCAGGGAGTGTGCAGGGAGTGACCAGGGAGTGGTAATGTTGGAACTGAGGTTATCCAGTGTAGTCTCTCTGGGCACACAAAAACTCCAATACAAATGATGTGGTGGACAAATTGCTGGTTAATGGCTCCACTGTTTATGATCACCAGGTTCACCAGACATACATCATTTCATTTATGAAGAACAGGTTGTTTTTTACTCTTTCCTTCTTCTCTATTTTGTCTCACTTTGCTTTTCATCCTCTTCCTTTAGTGCTCACCATGTTTTTCCTCTCTATTTAGACTTTGCTTGTTCTTCCTATGCTCTACATTTGTGTTGCTTTATTTTTTAAATATATTTTCTCTTAATCATAAATCTATTTTGAAAGGTGACATAATTTTTTTTATCTTGTTATTCATGACAGCATGATGAATTACTGCACTACTCAGCAATGATGCCACACACATGCACATACAGAAAAATCAATTCTGTCTTCATTAGGCAAAGTGAAACTCATCATCCACATAAAGACGTGGACTTTTTAAAGACCAACACTGATTTCCAGTGGTTAGCACGTCTGCCTCACGGCAAGAAGGTCCTGGGTTCAAGTCACGGGCCCGGCGATTATGTGTGGAGTTCTCCCCATGCTTGCGTGGGTTTCCTTTGGGAACTACAGTTTCCTCCCACAGTCCAAAGACATGCACATTAGGTTAATTGGTTGTTCCAAATTTCCCCTAGCGATGTGTGTGTTGCCCTGCGATGATCTGGCAAGCTGTTCAGGGTGTACCCTGCCTTTGTCCAGAGTTGGCTGAGACTCTCTAGCCAAGTTGGGAGGCTACAGCTTCCCTAATGCCCTACTAGGATTAAGCGGTTCAGCAAATGAGTGAGTCAGTGAGAGTGACTTCCAGAAACTGTACAGCTGGGTTATGTAGAAATAATCTGAGTTCAGGAAACGTCAACTACTTGAACACTTCAATCACCGTTTTGTTGTCTATAAATGTGGATGTTTATGCTCGTCAGAGGAACTTTCTTCTCCAAAAAAATGACCCTATTTCCATCCCCCCAAGCCCTTTATCCTGTTGCAGAATGCCATACATCTGCCTTGGAGGTGGAGGCATCTAAATACGCAAAATTAACCAGGTATTATATTTTACTAACTTAAATAATATTTCAGTAATAATGTTTAAACAAATCAAATTGGAGTGAACGTTTCATACATCATACTTGTGGTGCAAGACTGGGGGTAGAATGTATGTAGTTCAGGCATATTTAGTTTTTTTGGTTTTGATTTAAATAAGATTGATTATTGGTATAGACATCAAGTAAAATACTCTGTGTGGTGAGAACGGTGCGATTCTCTCCTGAAAAGATTAACCCATTTTTAAAGTAGTAGTTCAAAGCCTATATTAAATAAAAGTAAGAAGAAGGATATCAAATTCACTCGAAACAACAACCCACATTAATGATTACATGTCGGAAAGTAAAGGACACATGGTACTGATCTGATATGAGTGTGCGGACAGTGTAGTCCATGTTATTACTAATGCTTCAGTTCCTTTACTCAGCAAACCTCTAATCAACACTATATATCATACTGGCAGCACAGCTGGCAGGCAGTCATGTGGGTATGTCTGTGTGTAGTTATTAAAAAAAAAAACAAGTGCTTACTTTCCTTCATTCAACTACACTGTAGAATCTGATACAAGAGGACATCGTATTAATCCTATACTAGTTCACATGCATTCATAAACCTAAATATGGTCACTGTTAAGACTACACTGATCAAATAAGCCTGTATATTGTGCACTGATGCACTTTATATCCAAAGGTATGTGGACAATGCTTGTTGAACATCTCATTCCAAAAATGATGGGTATTAATATGAGGTTTCTCTGCGCTTTTCTGAAAAGACTCTCTTCTAGATCTTTGAACATGGTTGTTGGGATTCTTGCTGACTAAGCCATAAACGTTTTAGTGAAGTTGAGTGATGATAACAGGTGAGAATGACTGGTGTGTAATCATCATTCCAGTCCATCCCCGCTCGAGTCCTTCTAGTCCATGCTTTGTGCACAGGAGTGTGGTAATGCTGGAACAAGTTTAAGTCCCCTAGGCTCTGTTCTTACCTGCCATTAACAAGCATGCTGGGTAATCTGAAGTGGTCAGTAAAAAGCACTAGTGTTTATGGGATCAGATCTGTCATGGAGATGCGTTCTGATCCAATCACTCAAATAACATTCAGAAGTGGTCTGATATGTACAACCAGACTGCATCTTCGTGTTTCCCAGTCAGCAACAATGTACTGACTGATCAACTGTGTCATTGTCCTACCCCAAACATATCTAATAATAGTAAGCTATTGCGACTTCTAGGCTAATTAATAAAGTCATACAGATGATGTAACATCAGAGACGTACACAACTGCTTTTCATAGCTTAACTTAATGCTTAATTTCTCATTAATTCCTAAGTGTTTTTTTAACAAACTACACATTAAAAACATCAGACTATCTCCATATAGGTACATGATTCATGATTTCTGCCTGAAAATGAATACGACGGTGTCTCTCCATTGGAAGCTGTCAAATGCATCCATAATACCAGGTGTGAACGGCTATTCCTCTTCGCCGTCTACTTATAATCTAACCTTCCTGAATTCGCATTAATGCTTGTGTAGTAATGGTTGTATTAATGTTCACATAAAGAAGCCACAGCAGGCCGATAAAGGCGTGTTTGGTGGAAAGGGTCTGATTCTTGAAAATATCTGGAAAACCCCTTGAGGTTCCAGGGCCCAACAGTGGCAGCTTGGTGGTACTGGGACTTGATCCTCTGACCTTTGGATCAATAAGCCAGTGGCTTAACCACCTGAGCCACCACTGCCTTTTTGCTTGTGGATTAAGTTAAGAATGAACAGAAGTGCCGACCAGCTAGCGTTTGCAATTAACTTCATACAAGTTGCGGGTGCTACTGTTTTCTTTTTTCCTAGTGATGTAACTATTAACGTTGGGTGACACCCATTGTAGTAGATATGTCAATTAGAACATGTAATTGCTCATGTCCAGTGAATACAGATATAATAACAGCTTATATAAGAAGATAAACATTTGACTCCTATTTAAACCAACTGCACAAAAAAGATGTACTCATTCCTTAACACAGCAAGAGGAAAAGTCACAATAAGCATGTCTCAAATTACATCCTGTCAAATCTGTGACTGTAAGAATGCAATATCTTTAGGTATGGGGATTGAAGATATTAGAGCACGGATCACTGCACTACCAACTGCTACTAATACAGAAAAAGGATTGAGCTGATAAGCAGTGGGAAAGTATCAGATATCACTTTAAAAAACATGACGGATAAAGTGAATGCTTTCTACTTTTTAACAAGGAACCTCCTTACATCTCTTCCTTATTTTCTTTAGTGAAATCCATATTTAATGGCATGTTTTTATCTCTTCCGAAAGGAAAACGTTCAGCTCCTATTTCTGTACTCTGTTGGGACACATCCAGGTAGGTATCTGATGTCCAAGAGAGTGAGGTGCAAAGAAATTCCTTTAAACCAAAAACTACTAAAGCACTTTACATGCATAGAATACTTGATCACTGACTGACAGACATTTGGAATTATGGGTAACTTTAGACATCCTGACAGGAACCCGGATAGCTAAAATTAAAGAGTGACAAAGTGAACCTAAAGTGCTCAGATAATTCCTAAACTCTTTAGTGAAAACTCTGTTTCTCACATGTGGCTTTAGTGGGATCAGACGGAAAGGCGTTCACTCACTTACAAACTTACTGTCAAAGAAGAATAAAGAGGAGCTGCTCTACTTCATTAATTAGTCTTGGGGTTTATAGTTGGGCTACACACACTTGTGTGGTAGTTACCCATTCCGGGTTCTAACGTATGATTCATGCAGGGTTTCTCAAGCTCTGCATAATGACCAAAAAACAAGTCGTAGACATCACAAAAAAGTGTGCTAATCCGCATCTTTAATGCAGAAGAAAACATGAAATTATCTACTGACGGCTTTCATGTTGAGCATATCTGCAGACAATTTTATGAATGGTTCACCATTCTGAAACTGTTAAACATCAACTGCATGTTACAGTTCTTCATTCATTTATTAATTCATTTGGCGAACCACTTTATCCTACTATGGTCATGAGGAGACTAGAGCCTATCACAGATGACTCAGGGCTAAGACGTGGTACCCCTGAACAGGTCACCATTTCATTGCAGGATGTTACAGTTGTCTGTAAAGCCGGTGGCATTTTGTAGATCTCCACCAAGGTAGTGTAATCTCGTCTTTACATGGGTATAAAGTGGCAAATGATGACAAGGTACCCCCTTGTGGCCTGTTTGAGCTCTGTATTTTTTTCTCCCAGCACATTCTAAGTGATTTCTGCTTTCTTGACTTGTCGTTCAACATGAAAAAAATCTTCAAAACCATCCTGAGTACCACATCTGGTTAAAATTTTGTGATTAGTTTATTAGTTTTTGAGTTATCGTGGTCACAGAACATATGTTAAGTAATCATGGTAATCGAGCAGGTAAACCTCTGTGTCTTTTTTTCTCCAAAGAAGGCAGGTTTATTTTTACATCTACCCTTTACAACTGCACAGGTGCAAAGCAAGAACAACAGCGTACTTCAATTTTTCAAGTTCAACTTTATTAACTCTGAGTGATTTTTGAAGCCTTGACTGAATTAATTCCTTGACCACAACCTGCCAAAAAATATATTTTAAAGTGCAAGCACTGAAGATGTGGAATCCCACATAGTGAACTTAAAAAAATGCACAGATATTTACAGTGTGATTCATACAGTGTGAGTGAAAGTCTGTCATACATTTTTACGACTAATCCAAGGGGCCATCACTCACCTTTAAACATATGTTCAGCCTAAAAGTGGATGCTAGACATATATGCAGTGCTAACCCGTGAATTTTAGTATGTTCTTTGGTAAATATTCAAACTGGCACAAAGACTTAAATGATGATTATGGATGTAACAATTCCACTATTTGCAGTTGTGATACAACATCGCAGCTTGGATATTAGCTGATACCTGATGCTTTTACAATTAAAAGTAAACAACTTTGGAAATTCTTGCCAAGGTTGGCAAAACATCAAAGGCACAAAGGTATATTCCAATCCAAATCAAATATATCACACTGCCTTAGTACCTACTGAAGAAGAAGGACTGCATCACACAACAGTATCAGCATTAAAATCTCAATAAGATCTGATTAAATTGTCTTTGTGCAACATCTATTTAAAAACATACTATTATGGGTGGGAAAGACAAAGAGTACAGAATCCAAATGAAATGAAAGCTGAAGAACGTCATAATGAGCCTTACAAGTTACCATCTCCCTGCATTTGTATATTGCTTGTGACTCCAACAGCCTTCATTCCTTGCGGGCCAGCAAATGTTATTATGGAAACCACAATGAAAAGTTGTGGAAACCTGTAAAATCCATCCAGAAACTTCTGAACTTTCCTTGCAGTTTGTTTTTAATTTTTGCCTTTCGGGTCCTTGTGCAGTTGATATAGTGAAAGATAAGAGAGGTGAGGGGAGACAGACAGGGTGAAGGAGAGGGAGAAAGGCAGCATGCGGACAGAAAGATTAGCAGCACCTCGGTGTTATGAGCTTTTACCATCCCAACACCGTAGTGCTACCACACACACACACACACACACACACACACACACACACACACACACACACACACACACACACACACACACACACACCACATAACATTCATCATGGTAGCTCTAACTGGACAGTTCTGTGTGCCTTTCTTTTGCTTGGACCAGCTATCATGTTTTGTGTCATAGATATATACTTATTTATCAAAATCACTGAGCAGTGATACAGAGTACAATGTAAGGTAAGCAGCTGAGAGTTTAAAGTAATTCTCAAAGGAAATCCTGGAAACTGGAAACAATTTTCACAAATTCATTAATACTCCTACCAGCCTAATAAAGCTACAGTATTTGCACAAAATTTTTTTAAATAAAATAAAATAAAAACGTATGGCCAAAAATGTATGGATACATGCTCATCATACTTGCATGAGTGTGTTTTTTTTGTGTTTTAATAATAATAATAAATATTAAATGCTACAAAATTCCTTTTGCAAAAGGTCAGTGAGATGTGTATCTTTTCTGCTTGTTAGTTGAGTTACTATGAAAAAAAAAAGCATAACATGGACATGAAAACTGATACATCAAATCATAAGCAGAAAGGTTTGCTTTGGAATATAATAACATTCAGTTTATCAGTGATTGCTCTGAACGGAAACTAAATTAACGAGTGTCAAAAAACACCACAAATGCAACGTAGTGTAGTAAAGTTTATCATGACATCCATAATATATTGTCTTACTATGTACACAGCTCATTTGAATACTTAATTCTGATCAGACAGCTACAGCATTCAGCTGACTTTTATTTCTTTATAACCGTGTTTTGCATAACAGACTATTGCTATGAACCACGTAATTAGCATTCATTCGATTATTTATTTTCCATGTGAGGGTTACAGGGAGGCTGGATCATATCTCAGCCTACTTTGGGCAAAGGAAGGCCACACCCTGAACAGCTCGCCAGACCATTGCAGGGCAACACACGCACACTCACACACACAGACACACACCCATTCATTCTCACACCCACAACTGGGGCAATTTGGAATAACCAATTAGCATAACATGCATGTCTTTGGACTGTGGAAGGAAACCGGAGTGCCTGGAGGAGACCCACACAAGCATGGGGAGAACATGCAAACTTCATACAGAAACACCCTCACCAAACCCTGGGACTCAAACCAAGGACCTTCTTGCTCTGAGGTGGATGTGCTAACCAGTACACCACCGCGTATTATCAGGAACAATAAAATCACTAAAATAATTTTCAATGTCAAATTACTGATACTGAGTTCTTTGGTGAGTAGCCTTGGAATATTATAGGACAATATTGTACAGCGAACCCTTTGGGGTGATGCAAGACCCTCTTTTCTTCACATCAGGGTCATCATGGACACTTAATTAATTTGCCAATAATGACCAGCTCGCTATACATTATCCCTACCATTGTCCGATCTTGGTTTTACCCTCATTAATCAGATTGACGGCTGGCACCAATGAGAAACTCAATTGTTTGTTTCCTCCTGACTCTTCTTCACGCAGACACCCTGGACATCTGCCAGCTCTCTCTTTCTCTCTCTGTCTGCCGCTGACTGTCTGACCGCAGTTCATGACTGGAGCTTTCTCTCCACCTCCCCCCGCTGTAAAACATCAGGGTGTATGATGGAGACTTTCCACCAAGCATCTAAGCATCACAAAGAGTTATTATCTGGACGAGCACGTCTTGGAGAAAAGAGATCGCTTTCTGTGGTTTTAAATCCAGGCCAGCGGTGTTTCCCCAATTCAGCATGAGAGTCCACAGAGTCAGCGGTGAACCGGCGTGCTACAGCTCAGCTTTTGGCACAGGGGTGCGAGTCGGAGCCGAGGCGGACTGCAGGACAGCAGTTCCCTCATTCCTCTGACACTCAGCCCTGATCTTTTTTTTTTACTCCCTGTAAACATTCCTCTCCTCAAATCTCTGGCTCGGTCTGCTCAGAAAACAGCCCTTATCACCTTCCATAACCCTGGTAAACTTTCATTAATTGAACTGCTCGTTCTTATCTGTCTGTCTAATGTGGACGGGAATGTTTGTCTCCTCAGGGGAAGGTGGATTAATGAGGTGTGTGAAGTTTGCGTCTCACAGATATAAGATACAGGCAACAGGATTATTAGAGCTCAATATAACCGGGAGTGAAGCACAGGGGCAAAATACTGCAGAGGCAAAAGAGAGGAAGAGGTGGTGTGGAAAGAAAGAAGGAAGGAATTATTCAGTCCTCAGGAAAGCTGGAGTTTTACTCAGTATTTCATCACATGGGTTTGTTCCATGCACTTGTTAACAGCCAGAAGTTCTTGCTCTATAGTAATGAGGTAACAATGAAACATCACTACTGGCAAAGAAATTCTTGGACTTAGAGCCCCCTTAAAATTGCACTTAAGAAACATAGATTGCACGTAAATGTTTATTATTAATAAGTAACCGGGTCAGGAGTTCTCTCAGGATTTGTATAAAGGGAAAAAAAACCTTAATCATATCAATGTGGGAGAATAAAAACAGGAAAAAAGAGAGAAAAATCAACTCCCTCAGAGAAAAAAAAAAACAAGAAAACCTGTTCCTGTCATACTCACTCGATATTTATTTATCACTACAGCCAAAACACCAAGAGAAAAGCACCAAATATCTCATTTCTGTCACCTCACACAGCTTTCTGTTATAACTGTAACTTATCAACACTGTTAGCATGAAACTATAGCAACACAAACCCGGACACCTCAGGGGTGCTTACTTACCTTTCCGTCTGGTACCAAAGGTTTTTTCCCCCCTCAGACCGAACTGTTCCGGGTTTATTTTAAAACGCCAAACATCTGTTCGTCTACATTTAAGGTTTTCAAGCCATTTAATGTATAAATAATAAACAACGGAGCAGAAATCCGACCGCCCTGTATGAGACTCTGTCACTCTCTCCTAACGGTTTCGAGCGCGCGTGCCCATTTAACTTCACAGACGCGCAACTGGACAGCGCGCGCGCGACCAATTACACACACAGAGAGAGAGAGAGAGAGAGACAGAGAGAGAGAGAGAGAGAGAGAGAGAGACAGAGAGAGAGAGAGAGAGAGAGAGACAGAGAGAGAGAGAGAGAGAGATCTGCTGGATATTAAAGATGTGTGCTGAAATTTATTTATTTATTTGTATGTTTGTCTGTTTATTTATTTATTTGTTTGTTTATTTGTTTGTTTGTTTGTTTTTAAGCTCATGTACCTACAAGTTGTCTATATATCTGCCCTGAAATGTCCAAAATGCTTGTCTTATCCTTCCAGCTTATAAATCAAAAGGCATCCAGAGTTCTCCAGCCCAATATGGAGCGGAGGGAGATGGGTTGCAAACTGGGACGTGTTGGGCTGAACATCTCTCAGAGACCGAGATCACGTTGCAAACCCCTAACACGTCCACTATCCTTCGTAAGCTAATTTTCTGTCCATGAGTGATGGTGTCTTGTTTTTTGTACTTCCTTCATACAACCAGGACACCGTCCCTTTACCTCACACACTACTGTACAATACTCTCTCACTCACTTGTCAGACCACTTAATCCTACTAGGGTGGAACCTATCACAGCCAACCACAGGCGAAGGCGGGGTACATCCTGAACAGCTCGCCGGACCGTCGCAGGGCCCACGAACTCATAACCATTCACACGCACTACCAGGGGCAATTTGGAAACATCAGTTGGGCCAAAGTCCATGTTTTTGGACTGTGGGAGGAAGCCGGAGTACCCAGAGGAAAACCCACGCAAGCACGGGGAGAACATGCACACGGAACTCCACACGGAAATGGCCGTGTCTGGGAATCGAGCCCAGGACCTTCTTGCTGTGAGGAGGACGTGCTAACCACTACGCCACCGTGTCCCACTCGAAATCCATGATGCACAAAACTGAAACTCATTGTGTTCTCCTGCTCTGATTGCCCATGTCGTGCATTCTAGGAAGCTTTTCTGCTCAGCATGGATGTGAAGCATACTTATTTTGAGTTACCATAGCTTTCCCCTCAGCTCAAACCAGTCTAACTATTCAACCTTTGACCTGTCTTATCAACTATGCATTTCCGAAGACTAAAGTGTCAGTGATTGGACGATTACTTTGGGGTGTTTTGTTCAACATGACTTTGTGAAAGCTGTATAGATGAGCAGTTTATGAAACACCTAAACCAGCCTGTCTAGCACCCACTACAATACAATAGACTCCCATTCTGAAGGTTAATTTCTTGACCTGTACCTGCATTGTGCTGCTGCCACATGATTGAGTGACTGGATAATTGCTTGAATGAGCAAGTGTACAGGTGCTCTTTGCAGACGTTCTGGTAAATCCTATATACACCCTTCAACCATAACATTAAAACTTCCTGACTGGTCTGCAGCTAGGCAGCCCCATACACAGCTAGCTACAAAGGACTGTGTGCTCCAACATCCTTTTATTCCGCCCAGTATTAACAGTTGCAGCTCTAGGAGATCAGACCAGACGTATTAGCTTTCACCCCCCCCACCCCACCCCCCCACGTGTCAGTGAGCCTTGGGTACCTGTAACACTCCTGCCAATTCACTGGCTGTCCAGACTTGGATCTCCTTTGGTAGGTACTTACGACTGCATACCAGGAACACCCCACAAGACCCGGAGATGAATACACCCAGTTATCATAATGTGACTCATATTAAAGTCACTCAGGTCTGTACACTTGCTCATTTTTCCTGCTTCCAACACATCAACTTCAAGAACTGACTTCTCACTTTCTGCTTAGTGCATCCCACTGCTTGGTAGGTGCCACAGTAATGAGATGATCAATGTTAGTCACTTCAGCTCTTAGTGATCATAAAGTTTGAATGTTATGGCTGATCGATCTTTATGGTGCTATCCGAAATAGTACATTACCATATAATTGTAAGTGCTATGCCTGGGGTTTGTATGTGATTGTATACAAAAAATTCAAAGGCAATATACAACAAAACAAACCTAGATTTATGGGACCAAGGGTGGACGTAGAGTTGACCAATAACAATGTCTGTTTACGGGGCAATTTAAGTCATGCCTAATATGGTTTGAATGCCGGGTCCAAAACCACATGTATGGTCACTGTGACTAAAGTGCCAAGAAAGGTCTACACCAAGACAGAGTTTGAATGTAACTGCATTTATTCACATACTTTAAATTTCACAAGTCAACTATTTGCAGATATTTAGGACAAAACAGAAAGTAATCCCGAATTCTGTACAGCAGATATAAGACCGGTGCCATTGGTGGTTGTGGTAGTCATTAATGAGAGTGAGGATAATGAGTGAAAGTTTAAACCAACTCAGTAAAATCTCTAGTGCCAATGTTTCTTTGCCAATGTTGGACTCCTGCGCACACCACAAGAAGTCTTTCAACACTGAAGTTGGGATTGTACTCTTTACACACTGAAGTACAATAAACATCTTTTGAGTCATCGGTTGTTGTGATGTCACTAGGTCTGTTCAGTGAGTTGTACTGGGCTTTATGAAGGATGGCACAGCCATAAAATTCCCCCAAGCTCTTATAAAAGCTACAATCCAGCCATTGTCTGAGAGCTGTGCCATGTGCGTAGTGCACTCAAATAATGCGTTGGTGTACAAGAGAGGCATTCTGCTTTATGTGCTGTAGACCGTAATATGGGAGTTCATTAGACAGGTCAAGAATAATAATAAAATATTCTGAAAAAAGAAAATGACTCAATGGAGAATTGCAGCTAAAATAGTTCCTCCCAGCTAAACCTTAAAACCAAAAGGGACAGCCCGGAAACTATGATTAAGGCACATGATTATATGTTTGTGTGTGTGTGTGTGTGTGTGTGTGTGTGTGTGTGTGTGTGTGTGTGTGTGTGTCCCTTTGGTAAAATGAACAACTGCACTTTAACCTGTACTTCACATGAGTTTACATTTACAGCATTTAGCAGATGTTCTTATCCAGAGTGACTTTCAGAAGCTTTAAAGTCACTATCAGTGAATATATTCTTATACTGGTATAAGACTAAGTATACCATCAGTCAAACTCAGTGGGTAGGTGTTGTGCGTGCGAGGTTGATTTATTTATTTTTTTTTGCTTTGTTTTTTTTTGGTTTGTGTGTGTGTATATATGTATGTGTGTGTGTGTGTGTGTGTGTGTGTGTGTGTGTGTATATATATATATATATATATATATCAATCACACGTATTTAATGAGTTCTAAAAGAGTGTGTGTTGAATTCAAAACGTTAA
>JAOUQZ010043500.1:0-12968 GCA_028564935.1 Neosilurus hyrtlii | reverse complement strand
CACACACACACACACACACACACACACACACACACACACACACACACACACACACACACACACACACACAGACAGCAACCATTTAGCATTTGAGTCTGGCTTTGGGCTGTTGTTTATACAAACAACTTTTTTGCTCTTCATTCATAAAATTCTCTCCAGTCTCTGGTGACGACCAAATGAGCATGGCTCCTCTCAGGTTTTTTACTTTTAATTCAGTCTTTTAGAAATACAATAAAAAAAAATAAAGTAATGTTGTTGCATAGCAGTGGTAAGCACATCCGGCTCACAGCAAGAAGGACCTGGGTTCATGTCCCGGGCTCAGGTGTTTCTGTGTGGAGTTGCCATGTTCTGCCTGTGCTTGTGAGGTCTTCTGGGTACTCCGGTTTCCTCCCACAATCCAAAGACATGCACATTAGGCTAACCGACTGTTCCAGTTCGCCCCTGGGTGTGACTTTGAATGGTTGTGTGTGTTGGCCCTGTGATGATCTGGCGTGAATGTTCCAGTAGGATTTCCCTGATATCAGCTGTTTCTATTTACATACACTGGAGTACAAACTTATTGAGTTCAACTTGAGAGTACATACTCCAGCGACAGGAGGACACTTTACGGTCATTTGGAAATTAGAGAAGCGGCGTACTTGATGCTGTACCCATTTCCATTTGCCTTCTGGTTACTTTCACAGTAAAGTATATTTACATTAAAATGATACATGATATAAAACAAGCCTACCTCTTCTCATTTCATTTATAGATATTATTACATATTAATAGATCTGGGGTGTACATTTAAAAAGCCAGTGTCGGGAAAATTGCAGGAGATTGTTTTTCTGAATGTCAGCAGTTGTGTTTGACAGGACACAGAAAAAACAAAAATTAATGAATGAAAAACAAAATTAGACATAAATTACACAACCGCACTGATTGATGTGAAATGCATTCTGGGATACTAGGTGGTTCTAAGTCTGTGAGCTCATTCGTACAAGCTGTCCCTCTGAGTGTATTAGGTCGCCCCCAAATACGCGTGCGCAGCAGTTCGAAAAGGGGCTGGTGGTAGCATTGCATGTCATGGAGTCAGCATGTGCATGCTACATCCCCAAAAAAAAAGTTTTGGAAGAAAATAGAGAGATTAATTCAGCATGGACATATTCATTTGCCTTCACCGCCAACGCTTACCTGTGTGCTTGATATGTGGCGAGAGAATATCAAACAACAAAAAATGCAACGTTGAAAGACATTTTCAAAACAAGCACTTAGCATTCGCCGAAAAATACCCAACCGAAGATGAGCGAAAGAGAGCAATTTCGGAACTGCTACGAAAAGCTGAAGAGAGCAAACTATTTTTCAAGAAGTGGATTAGATCTCCACAGTCAACTAGCACTGCTAGTTTTGTAGCAGCTCTGGAGATTGTAAAAAGAGGAAAGCCGTTTACAGAAGGAGAATATATGAAAGAATCATTTATAAAAATTTCTATCTATCCTCCGACTTTAACAACAAACGGAAATTGTTCTGAAAATTAGAGAAATGCCTCTTTTACACAAATATAGGAAGGACTTAAATAGGCCAACAGTTCACAGTTTATTTTATTTCAAAGTAGGCCTACAAATGCACACTGCACTTCTGTTGTTGTATTCAGTGGTTGTAACAGGTAAAATAAAAAAAAGGATGAAAACTTTGAAAAGTTTACAAACTCTGTGTGAGGTCCCGCCCAAAGCTCTAGTCTGTTCTGTCTGTTTGTTCTGCTCTCTCCTCTCCCGTGTGTGTTGATTACAGGCTCCGCCCTGATTTGGCTCACCTGTTCCTCATCATCACCGGAGGATAAAAGGGGGCTGCTCACCTTTTCCTGTTGCCAGATCGTCCTTGGTCATCATAGTATCTACGTCGCGCATCCACAGAGAGAACTCGTGTCTCGGAATACGCACCGCGATCCAGCGTCTTATTCTTAGTGTTTATGTACATAGTTATCCTTGTTCCTAATAAAGGATCCGTGTTTGCACTTGAGCCTGATCATCTCGTCTCTGTCCTGCATTTGGGTCTACCTGTTCATAGCACCACCGACACGCGAACCCGCGTAACACTCTGTTATTTTTTGTGGCTCCTGACTATTTATTTTTTTTTTTTGGCAGAAGAGGGGCGTAAAATGGCTCTTTGGATAATAGAGGAAGAGGGTGTTCATGTTGCATTGGCCCATCTTTACTTAAAAACTGTGGTGAGAATGAAAATTTAAATATTTCTATTTTGTTTATGAACACCGCCTCTGGACAGTATGAGTACGTACATACTATATAAAATAATGATGATAACAATAATAATAATAATAATAATATAAAATATTATTATTATTATTATTGTTATCAATAATCCAATTTCTTTTCGAGTGCAAAATCATGTGCAATATATGGTATGCACTCTATATAACCACAATGACGACACCACTCACTTCGTCACCCTGTATCATTTGAAATCTATCCATTTTCGTCTTTATTATCTTCTTCACTAGGAATATAATCTTTGTCTCTGCTGATATCATTCCTGTAAATTTCATCTATTATCTCTTCTACAGAAAACCTTTCAGCCATTTGCTTGGAATGTCTCTGCAAATCCGGTAATGTGCTGCCACCTGGCAAATGCAACGGATATTACAGGGCGGATTTACTGACGAGCAGTGCATCGTCAACAGAGCATAGGCAGGACAGATTTACCGATGAGCAGTGCTTGTCAACAGAGCACTGAAGGGGTTAAGGAGGCCAAGCATTGGTTCACAGTGATCACAGACCACTAGAACCTGGACTATCTGCACACAAAAAACACCTCAATCTCCTTTAAGCACAATAAATCTGACCCTGTTCCCATTATGGCTCTGGAATTTCAACAGGGAGAATGCCAACACTCAGCACTTCATGCCAACCCTCCAACTGCTTTCCCCCAGGCCACAACTATGTTTCTCTGTAACTCAGGAAGAAAGGTATAACCTGGGTTTACACCACACTTGCCACTGGACACCCAGGTACAATCACAAGGCATGATCTTATATGTTTTAAACACTGAGATCTGAATATGTGACTTGATTTGACCTTCACGGTTTTCACGTGTGAGAATCAAGGTTTCTTGCACCTTTCCTAACAGAATTTCTCACCAGGATTTGACTTTCTCATTTCTCATTCCCCCGTGCCTCATCCCTTTGCCAATGCTGCTCACCTCATTTAAAAATGCAAAGTTAATATTCACATCACATCGTCCATTAGTAGGACACAGACATCCATGTTGTGAGTGTGGAAAAGAGTGGACTTGTTTAAGGTGTTTATTACTCTCTCATCCTGTTGCCACCCTCAATCAAATGGTCAAATGGAACGAGTGAATCAGGATAAACATTAAAAACATTCTGTGTGGAGAACCATGATAACTTAGTCTGATTTCTCCCCTGAAATCTGTTGAGAATTACCTCTTTTCCTTCCAGTGTGTGTTGAGACAGCAGCTGCCCTTTTCCTTGGAAAACCATCCCCACTGGCTTGCCCACCATTAAGAACCCATTCCAGCAAAGCAAGCAAGTGTGGTAGTGTATACATGTTTAGAGCAAAAGTAAGAAAGATCTGAGCACTTTGCTCACCACCACTAGAGAGAGAACCTCCAATATCAACACAGTATCATGTTTAGGTGGCTGCATCAGAGGGGGGTCTGGCTGCAAGAAGATTAGTGCACTTACTAACTGAAACAGCCTGGACACTGCTGTTGTCTCCCTCTTTCAAAGCTGTGCAGTCTAAGCCTGTCATTTCAGGCCCACTTGCACCTGACAGCTCACGTAGCACAGCTCCAAAACCCCTAGAGATTGATGGCCAGCCTACCTTTAGGGTTAAATCACTCCTGAGTTTCTGTACAAGAGAAGGTGGGCTGCAGTGTTTGTTAGACTAAAACAGTAGCAGCCCAGATGAACAATGCTGAGTTCTGGCCAGGAATATCCCGGATCCCACACGCCAGGGAACCCGACGTCTACCCCAGAGGACATCCAAAGAAAAGATTTAGGCCCTGAGTGAGGGCCTCAGGGTAGGGGCTTTGTTACATTTGCATGAACTCTATTTCCCAAAAATGCACACAAACTACAAATAAAGCACACACGGACGCCAGTTTCCAGCTGCTAGCATGTGCTGACTCACCCAGCTTCTAACACACACAGGTCAATTAGAGACTATAAAGAGACTCTTCTGCTGGGTTTGTTTGACCTTCTTTGCTACTTTCCTGTGTTTGACCTCAGCCTGTTTGTTAGCTCTTCATTATCACCTTGCCTGTAATAAAGTGTCTGTTAATCATTCACCCATTTCCCTACTGTTTTGGATTTGTCATATCATCAGTAAAGCTTTGAACTACATTTGTATCCTTGTTCATAACAGTCAGTAATGAATGGGAGAGGTATTTTAACACAGGCAGGTTCATTATAACTGGCAAGAATAAAATGCATTGCATAGTTGAAGCCACAATTATATATATATATATATATATAAATACCTAAATAGACAGATGATAAACATTATAACGGTATATAAATGTTGTTGGTTTGGGCACACAGCGCCAGAGATATACAACATTATGCCTAATAAACACAAAACAGTGGTTGTGCAGTGGTTGCTTATTCAAATAAATAAATGGAACAAAGCTATTTACATCACAACTGCTTTTTTGTGCTTTTAGCTGAGGGAAATCATGGATTGTGTTGCAAAAGCAATATGAAGAAATAAAGCTGTTGCTGCAAGCACCAACCAAGGTTTGCAGCTGCTAACCCGTGGGTGACCGTGGTGCACCTTGTTGTTGTGCCACTCAGGAGCCCTCCCGCTCTTTCTTTCTTTTTTATTATACCCTATTTTTAACCATTTGTTTCTTGCTTCTTGTAAACTTCTTTTTGTCTTAATGTGGATATGTCAGGGCTCACATAATGTACAAGTGTGAAACTCTTCTACAGCTTGGTGGGGTGGGTCATAAAGGACATTTTGACATCAAACTGCTCAATTCTTTCCCGGAAAGACAAATCTATGCTGGAACAATGAAAAGCCAAGCCATAGCCGCGGGCTTGCCTGGCGCACGTAGAGCACCAAGGAAGCGAGACAGCCAGGAAGGAGTCGAGTGAAGGCTCCGCCGTCTGGTTAGCAAGAGCAGGTTAATCCTCCTGATCATACTCCTTGCCAATGTATAGTCTCTTGAGAATAAAACTGACGACCATAGCATAGTAGTGCCTGCAATATATGTAGTTTGGGAGCTTATCACATTTGCAGTCTTCCACATCATGCCAGGCATTTATAGGAGAGAAACTTCAAAGTTTTTTAGCATACCTTAAATATTATTTGATTAGAAAAATCTTTTTAGGTATTTCATTTTTCAGCTTTGAAACATTTTAATGGGGTGCCAGCTTTACAGTTCAAAAGTTCGAAAATAAGGACCACCCTAGTGTACACAGATACTTCTCTCAAGCAGGAAACTGTACCGCACATTTTCAAATCATCTATCATAGTTCCGGTCCTGAAAAGAGTTCATGTATCCATCATGAATGAATACAGACCAGTGGCATTTACATCCGTAGCCCTGAAGTGTCTGGTGAAGCTGGTTCTCCATTCCATCAACTCTGTGGCCCCGGACACTGTAGATCCTCTACAGTTTTCCTACCGTCCAAACAGATCAGTAGACAATGCGGACGCTCTGACCCTCCACTCAGCGCTACAACACCTGGACACTAACAACACACATGCATGACTACTCTTTTTGGATTACAGCTTTGCCTTCTACACTGTAAGGAAAGTAAAACTGGTTGGGACGGTGACAGGCCTCAGGGTACCAACACCTACCCGGAACTGGATCCTGGACTTCCTCACCGACACAGGTTGATAGGATGGGAAACAAGGTCTCTGCAGAGATCAAAATCAGCACTCACTCAGCCCCAAACTTTTCTCACTTTACACTCATGACTGTCAATGACTTATCAAGTATGCAGATGACACAACCATCCTGGGTCACATCAGTGGAACAGATGAATCTGCATACAGGGAACTGGTCCACAGAATCACTTTCTATGGAGAAGACAAGAACCTGCTCCTCAACACAGAAAAAACAAAGAGCTCATCCTTGACTACAGGAGGAGCCCCCCGCTCGAAGCCCTTTACCATCAAAGGGACAGTAGAAGAGCATACTGACACTTTCAATTTCCTTGCTTTCGGCCTTTCTGGAAACCTGAGCTGGGTCAAGAACACTGTGGTGACTGGTAAAAAAAAAGCCCTGGAGCGCACTTCATCAGGCTGTTAAAGAAGGCTCAGCTTGGTCATAACCCTTTAATGTTAGCCTACAGAAGACTTGTGGACACCATCCTCACCCATGGAACTGTGTGGTACAGAAACATCACCACAGCGGAGAGGGTCATCGAGACAGTCGAAAGCATGATCGGCCCCAGCCTTCCTTCTATGGACACTAAATTCACACATCACTGCAGAAGAAGAGCACAGAGCATCCTCAAGGATAAACACCATCCAGGTAATGCTATGTTCAGGTGGAGGGACTCATGGAACAATCTCAGACAGCACAGGCGAGAGAGAATCCCCACCCACAGGGACCAGTTCCATAACAGCTTCTTTCCTGCTGCTGTCGGACTGGTGTCTAGGGACATTGAGGAGGGTAGGAAATACTACACCCCCAGAACGACTGCATAATATCAACTGCAACACAATAAATGTAGTATGTGCAGTAACCTAAAACATGTGCAATAACTGTGCAATATACATGAAAAACACCATGTGCAATTTATAATTTAGTGTAAAACTTGCTGACAGTGTTCTGTATCTTACATATTAACATATTTTTTTCTTTCTTGACCATATTTTAAAAGAATTTCATATTTATATTTTTCTTGCTATTTCTTAATGTAGTTGTTGACAAAACTCTGAATGCGCACCAAGAATTCCAATATATATGTGCTCTTTTGTACATTTACAAAAGACATTTGCAATAAACATCTATTCTCTATTCACTTCTTTTAATTATTTTAAACCCACTTTTATGTTTGTATATGTACACCATTACTACTGCATTTCCTGTTTCACTGTGTAGAAATTTAGGTAGCTCAAATTAGGTCAGCTCAAACCAGGTTCAAGTCCTGGGCTCGGTGAGGGCGTTTGTATGTTCTCCCTGTGCTTGCATGGATTTCCTCCAAGTGATCTGGTTTCTTTCCACAGCCCAAAGACATGCACATTAGGCTAATTGGCTTTTCCAAATTGCCCCTAGATATGAGTGTGAATGATGTGTGTGTGTGTGTGTGTGTGTGTGTGTGTGTGTGTGTGTGTGTGTGTGTGTGTGTGTGTGTGTGGTCTATTCATCACAGTGTGAGGACCTAAATCTGTTTACACAGTCACATTATGGGAACTTGGCTTCATTATGGGAACAAACCACAAGTCCCCATGACGTAAATCATTACATTTTAAGATGAAGATGTTTTAAGATTAGGGTGAGGTTGGGGTAATGTTATAGTATGGCAAGTAGTGGTTATGTTTAGTGTTAGGGAAATTTCTAGTGTATGTTGTGTATGTAAGTTATGGAAACGAGACTGTGTGTGTGTGTGTGTGTGTGTGTGTGTGTGTGTGTGTGTGTGTGTGTGTGTGTGTTAGCCTTGTAATGAACTGCCAAGCCGGTCAGGGTGTATACCCTGCCTTCGACCAGAGTCGACTGAGTTAGGTTCCAGCCTCCTGGCAACCCTAGTAGGATTCAGCAGTTTAGCAAATGAATTAATGAATGAACTTAAGTATTTCTCCATATATGGGAATGAAACACGTACTACACCAAAGTATCACTTTGTAAAATATATTTTTTTCTTGAAGACACAAAATACAAAATGACCCTTAATTAAGGATAATATACAACCTGGAAATTATCGTCACAAATACATTTCTTAATTTGGGGATCAAAAAAAAATTCTGATGAATCTCTTAGTTGTATTAAAATTTTACAGTTTTAGTATTGGGGGAAAAAAAACATTATTACTGCTACTATATTTAAGGGCCAGAAAGACTTAAGCCATTTTATTCCTTTTGCATAAAGCCTTGGCTGCCAACACTGCCTGAGAATTCTGACCAAATGAAACCAGGAAGTCAGGAACTTATTCCTCGGTGAATACTGATTCCTAGGTGCTCCCGAAGGGTGTCTAAAGATCAATTCCAGAGACACCAAATGTAGGCACTAGCTCCCTCCAGGGAGAAAATATATTCAGCTGCATGACAGTGGGGGAAAAACCTGACAAACGTGACTGAGCTGTGCTAGATCATGACTATAAATAAGTGTACCCTACTTAAGGAAACATTCCCAAAATAAGGTAAAACAGAATGACTCAGCATTTAGACCCTGCATGCCTGCATTGTATGACACTCACATTGATGTAGAACACATCCCGAACGTTATGAGGCTTAATGAATATTTATGAACATTTAGGCTGTAATAACGTGTCACATATCTGTATCTGCATTTGGATTTAAACCCAAAGTGGACACCTAAATCAGAGGTTCCAACCCTGGTCCTGGAGGACCCTCGACCATACATATTTTAGTGTTTTCCTGTTTACCAACACACCTAATTTAACTGATTAGCTAAATATATACAGTAGATTTAGGCACTGCCTTGAGGATGGAGCACAAGATATCTCTATTGTCCTCTGGTGTCTGAGGCTGGTGTTATAAGAGTAGAGCAGCTCGGAAATCAGCAAGTGAAAGGCAGTGAAAAGAAAACCCAGTGTTAACCTTTGCTGCTTTCGCTCCAGACTGTAGTCTGGAAACTTATTTATTATTTATTTATTTGTTCGTTTATTTCCTCCGGGGCTGAAGTTGATCCCTGTGAGAATGACACCTCTACACATGATACAGTAGATTCTCTAAAATCTGAAACTCCTCACAAATATATCACTTTATAATACTGACACCATGTTTAAAATGGCTGTGTCAGGAATCACATGATGGCCCATGTAGCTCAGTCTGTGCTTCCAGAGAGTCTAGTTAACCTAAACTAGTTATTTTTAATCAGGACTGTTTATAAACTCTATTTACTCAGATATTATTTTGATTGTACCTGTACTAATGACATTTGTAGGATCTATTTCTTACTATAAGCCACCACAGCTCTGACCAGACACTTACTAAAAATGAATGAATGAACATAATTATCTTACATACCTTCATACCTGACCATTTCTTAAAAAACATACATCTCATTGTTTTTATCTGTACTTCCTATCCTCTGTTTAAAGCACTGTGAAGTAGTGGTTAGCATGTTTGCCTCACAGCAAGAAGGTCCTTGGTTCGAGTCCCGGGCTCGACGAGGGTGTTTCTATTTAGAGTTTGTATTTTGTGCGCTTTTGTGGGTTTCCTCCGGGTATTCCAAGTTTCCTCCAACAGTCCAAAGACATGCACATTAGGTAAGCTGTACAGGGTGTACCCCACCTTTACCCAGAGTCAGCTGAGACAGGCTCCAGCCTCCCCATGAATCTGCTATGGATTAAGTGGTTCAGCGAATCAATAAACAGATGAATGAATAAATAAAAAGAATGTATTCATATTCAGGTACAGAGTTAAGGACACCTAATACACAGGTCGACAGTGTAGAGGCTGAAAGCTTTTAAAACAGTATCGAATACATTTCCTCAGTAAAGTAGATAAATTCTAAGTATTTTATTAGTATCCAATAAAAAACTTCATGAAGGAGCTAGCTCTGTGCACATTTGATTGAAACATTGATTGAAGACTAGTGGTTAAAATGTCAGTCTTACAGCAAGAAGGTTCTGGGTTCGAGCCCCAAGCTCAGTGAGGGTGTTTCTGTGCGGAGTTTGCATGTTCTCCCCATGTGTGGGTTTTTATGCACATTAGGCTAACTGGCTGTTCCAAATTGCCCATGGTGTGATTGTGTGTGGGGTTGTGTGCGTGTTGCCTTGCAAAGGACTGGTAAGCTGTTTAGGGTGTACTCCTCCATCGCCCAGAGTTGGCTGAGAAAGGCTCCAGCCTTCCTGCGACCCTGGTAGGATTAAGTGGTTTGGCAAAAGAATGAATGAAGGAATAATATGTCGAGCAGTTGGAGATATCTCTGTGAGTTTCGTACTCCGTATCACACTAAATGTAACAACCTACTTTAATATATAGGCTAAAAAAGTTTGCTTGGATTCCAGTAATCCTAGACTCTTATTTCCTGATCAAAGTTTCTTATCTCTTGCTAGAAACACAACTGTGTATATTTACCTGTTTTATTTAAAGTAAAACAATCCCCTGATTATTTCTAGTGTTAACATACTAAACAAAAGACAAAACAAAATCCCACATGAGACTATTATGGTCTGTAAGTGACATTCTTTACAGTGAACCACACTAAGTCCTTTCCACTGGTCTGGGAGAGTCAGGCAGCAAAACCTGACACAGTGGCTAATTCAGAGGATTGTGGGAGAGATTCAACACTTCCTGTGTTGAAGGAGGGGCAGGGTGGGACAGATGTGGCCTTAAAGATAAGGCAGGAAGCAATACGCTAATCTGATAATGTCTTCCTGTTTGTGTTTTCAAGCTCTCATAACTCCTGAATGGCATTTTAATGGGCATGGCTGCCGAAATGGCTGCAAAAAGACATGGACAAGTGTGACTTGTTTACTAAGATGCTTAATTTGAAATAATAACATCATCGGAATGCTGAGTTGTTTGTTATTTGTCTTACAGGAAGTACAATAGTGTACACTAACGGAAGTATGAAATGCACTCTTTACCGTAACAGCTATGAACACAGCATTACACAATTATTATCTCTTTTAACATGAATGTACTCCAGAGCAATGGTATCAACCATATACCCGCATCGCTTTGAGTCCCTCTTTTTAAAGCCATTGTGATTATGAGTAATTAAAAACGACTCGATGGCTGGGAAGTGGTATGACTTTACTATGTAAAGCTGCTTTGTGACAATGTCAATTGTAAAAAGCGCTATACAAATAAACTGAATTGAATTGAATAACTAAATTAGGGTAGATCTCCCCAACAACAATAATAATAAAGAAAAGCAGTCACAAAAATAAATTGTTTTTGCACTTTTGAATCGCTTCAAGATCTGATCATATATATAAAAATAATAAATATTAATACTACTACTGAAAACAACAACAACAACACTAATAATAATAATAATAATAGAAGTGCTTCAGTGTTCCAGTGATAGTGTAGTTGGATCCCGTTGTCTAATTGTGACCACTGTTATTTGAGAAATGAACTCCTACTGAGTTTCAGTTGCTGATGGATGTCCCTGAAAAGCATTTTTGCAAAGGCATCTAACAATCCAATCTGCATTTCACTGGAGAGACCACAGATGGTGAGACCTAATTTACTTTAAACAGTCTGATGTTAGTGATGCTTTAGTATGATGAAGAGACAAAAGGAAAAGAAAAACTGAGAATCTGTCATCCATCTTTCCACCAAACAACACAACAAACCTCGACCAAACATTTGCTTGAGTGAGGAGTGTACACGACTATTTGCTGATTGTAAATAAAACAGTATTTTATATGTGAAAAAAGCTACAGTAGAAGTATACTGTAAAAATTTACTGTAAACTCATCTATATCCATAAAGATGAGTTAAAATGAGTAGAGATGAGGCAATAATAATAATAATAATAATAATAATAATAATAATAATAACCTGAAAAATTCCTAAAGATATTTTGAGATGTGGTGGCAGTTGCTGCTGGAAAATACGTGAAAACTGGCGTGCTGAACTGTAGAACACAGAAAACTTCCTCACAGTTTGCACAGGTTTCTAAGTAGTTGTGGCAAAACAGGTGGTGATAAATCAAAGAATCAAAGCATATATGATTTAACCATAATATTATTGTGGGGTTTAAACCAAGCTCTATACCAGGGCTATTCAATTAATTTGAAATGAGGGCCGGGTCATGAAAACAATCCCAAATGAGGGGAGGACTATACCAGGTTGTGACAGAGTAAGGCAGGCAAATAAATTAGAATTTTATAGTTGAGAGTGTTAAAACCAATTTAAATAAAGTATTAATACAAAGAACAAAGGTGTTGTCAAGATGGGCAGTGGATTAAAAAATCTTATTTTTCTTGAACCATTTATCCATTAATTCATTTTCTGAACCGCTTAATCCTAATTAGAGTGTGGGGAGGCTGGCGCCCATCTCAGCCGACCCTGGGCGAGGGTAGAGTACACCCTGGACAGCTTGCCAGGCTAGAAACACGTTGATGGCTATGCAGCTACTCTTGTATGCAATTGATCTGTTACCTGCCTCTCATAGACAGTGAAAGACATGTTCAGCCTTTGATAGCCCAGTTAGTTCCACTGGTAGGACAGCAGTGACAACCTGTTGATAGTGGGGCCTGAACCCCCGACCGTGGGATCAGTATTCCAGCCTTTTGGAAAAGACCTTTTCTGTATTTAGACTGTATTTTGTAAATGTATAATAACGTTAGTACATTGTATTATATCAAGACATATAGAGCCCAAAGAGTTTCTACATTCAAATGATAAAACAATTCACCACAATGAGTGATCAATCCAGGTGAGCCGTATCACAGGCATTTAGAATTTATAACTAACAGAAAACATCCACTTCACACAACTGTACCAACAAAAACAACAGGACTGTCGTATGGTATTAATAAAACTATTACAATATATGAGTGAATAGTAATATTATTAATCAGAATAGTAAAGAATAATAATAAGAAGAAGAGAAATAAGTGAATATCAAAAAAGAAAAGCTGGGCTTTGAATTATAATAATACTGAAAGAGTAAAAGGGAAAGAAGAAGAAGTGAATAATACGACATAATAAGGCATAAAAGTTCAGTTTTAAATATTTTAATAATAAAAAGATAATGTATAACTGCAATATTCACAGTGGTTAGCACGTCCGCCTCACAGCAAGAAGGTCCTGGGTTCGATTCCCAGCTCGGGCGTTTCTGTGTGGAGT
>JAOUQZ010043499.1:0-12969 GCA_028564935.1 Neosilurus hyrtlii | reverse complement strand
AAATGTACAGTGAAGGTAAACAGTGCACCTCTCTGAACAGTGTTTGGGAGTCTGTGGTTGCAGCTGCACAAAAAGTTAATTCTGATCAGATCAAGAAACTGACTGACTCCGTGAATGGAAGGCTTGTGACTGTTATCGAAAGAAGGGGGGCGATATTGGTCACTGAGGGTTTTTGTTTTCTTTTTTTTAAATTTCAGAAATGTTTATTTGTAAATTTTGAGTTTGTTTATTATTCTCACTTTAATAGGTGAAAATAAACAAGTAGGATGGAAAATCTTTGTTTTGCATTTAGTTGCATAATAATTGTACACACTAATAGTTGCTTAATAATGGTGTACATATAGATCTTCTCTTAAGAAGCCAAAACTTCACTTTTACTACTTAAATGTTCAGGTTTGAGGGTTTGTTAACATTTTGGATTGACCAAGAGCACCATATACAAAAATACAACTTGCATAATTGTGCACACAGTGTAGTTGCCGGTGCTAATATAACCTGATAACGTTAATCAATCTTGCTATTATTTTGGGGAAAAGTTTTTCTGAAGAAAATTGGGACAATCAGTGAATAACTATGTAAGAAGAAATGAAACAAAAATAGCTGAAGTAAATTGTCCTACGCATATTGATTTATTGTCTACCACCTCGTAGTGGTTAGCACGTTCGCCTCACAGCAAGAAGGTCTTGGTTTCAATTCCTGGGCTCAGGCATTTCTATATGGAGTTTGCATGTTCTACCCGTGCTTGTGTAGTTTTTCTCCAGGTTCTCTGGTTTCCTTCCACAGTCCAAAGACATGCACAGTAGGCAGGTGGTTCCAAATTGCCTGAGTTGGCTGTTCAAGGTTCGAGAGTTTTATCTGTCACAGTTATACACGTACAACCTGCAGTGAAATGTTATTCTGAATCACTCGTGGGTAAATTTAACAAAAAGTAGGAAGGAAATATATTATATACGCGAATACATACATTTATATATATTTATATATATTTGGGTGGTCGTTACTGGTGGTAAAAAAAATTAAGTGTGACTAAAATTGACGGGTGCCCATTAAATTGGTTACATTCAATGTAAAAACACTTGTAGTAAAATATTTTTAACTTTGAATGATATTTAAGGTATGCTCAACGCAGATGAAATTATGTATTACTGCTATCTAAGCATTAACTTCCATAATGTTACAGATTAATGAAGAAAAGTTAAGTTACTTTCAGGAAGCATTCGACACTTCTCTACACATGGTAGACAGTCTACAGTCTACACTACTTGCGTTTTGTCACTGCTGAGTGCGCCATACAATCCCATACATATTTAAATTACAGAACTCATGTTTAGTTTACCTCTGTAGTATCAGAACTACAACATTATTCAGCTGCATTATTACCAGTGAGGCGATGGCAGAGTAGTGCCTGAAATATATATATATAGTTTGGGAGCTTTTCACATTTGCAGGCAGCCTTCCACACCATGCCAGGCATTTATAGCAGAGAAACATCTTTTTTAGTTTTTGAGTATTTTTTAAATATTATTTGATTGGAAAAATCCTTTTAGGTATTTAATTTTTCATATATATATAGGCACAATGTAGTGAGCCAGAGAGCCAGTGTTCCAAATCGTCCCTAGGTTTGAGTGTGAGTGTAAATGTTTGTATGTGTGTTGGCCCTTCAATGGTCTGGCGAGCTGTTCAGGGTGTACCTCGCCCTCGCCCACATGGGCACCAGCCTTCTCACGAACCTAATTGGATTGAGTGGTTTAGAAAATGAATGAATATCTGCCACCTCTGCCATCAGCAAAAAAAAAAAAAAAACACTTTACATATGAATAATTCACCTGAATTTCTTTATTTAGATTTTTAGCAATTTGTTTTCACATGCTTATTCTACAATTCATTTAGTTTCACATGACTTTTACTCATGATTTATTAACTTTCATTCTTGGTTTCGTTTTTAAGTTTCCATGACTCATTTATTTTGCACACAGTCTCATATGACTCACTAGTTGTTATTTATTTTGACGTGCAATTTCATGGTAGAACAGGTTAGTGCAGTTTCATGGCTTAGTATGCACCTTAACTGATTGCCTTTCTTTCTACACAGGGGGATTAGCCCCATGTTCCCCAGTCGCTAAGTTCCCAAGTCCTGATATTACTCAGTCCCTAAGTTCATCAGTCCCTAATTTCCCCAGTCACTATGTTCCCCAGTTCCCATGTTACCCAGACCCAAATGTTCCCCAAGTCCCCAGTCCCCATGTTACCCAGATTCTATGTTCCCCAGTCCCCATGTTCCCCAGTCCTTATTAAATTAATGGATCTTACACTATATTGTGTATTTTATAGAAGTAAGCTACAACAATTGTATCTATATTGTAAAATAATTATGATAAAACAAAATCAAACATACTCACCAAAGTAACAATTTATGGAATATTAGTGTTATGGATGGTTTTCAAATTCGAATTTGGTTCCTGGGGAACATAGGTACTGGGGGACACAGACATGTACCCCTATACAGGGCTTTATATATTGCACTCATTTACTCATTTGCTACACTATTTTATCCTCTTAGGGTCACAGGGAGGTCAGAGATTTATCCTCTTAGGGTCACAGGGAGGTGTACTAGGCAAAAGCACAGTACACCCTGAACAGCTCGCCAGTCCATACCCACTACACCCAACCATTCACATTCACACCTAGGAGCAACTCGGAAAAGCTAGTTAGCCTAACGTGCTTGTGTTTAGACTTTGGAAGGAAACTGAAGCACCACCATAAGCACTGGGAAACATGCAACTCCACACAGAATCGCCCGAGCTGAGCAGGGACTCGAACCCAGGACCTTCTTGCTGTCAGATATACAGTCTACCCACTATACTTGGCAGTATTTTTATTTCTTTCCTTATTGCCTTATGATCTAACTGGACATGCGCTATGCTTAGGACTCATGTTTCCCACCTTTTATAAAAAATTTTTTAATAGTGAGCTGGATGGACAGAGTCCACTTAAAAAAAACCTCTACTAACACCTATTGATGTACTAAAAAACTAATGAGGTTAATGCCACGTAGAAATCATCAACTGTGTAATAGGTTCTGTGTGTAGGTGGCAGAATACAGGACTATCCTATTTTTGTGCACAGTAAAATACAGTGCTGAGAAAGTGGTTGTAATAGTTAGATTGTATTGCAGTGGTTAGCGCTGTCACCTCACTGCAGAAAGATTCTGGGTTCGAATCTCATGGCTGACTGAACCTTTTCTTTGTGGGGTTTTCTACCTTGAGAACATTTGTATGGTTGCTCTCGTTTCACACTCAGAGTCAGGTAAGTGTTTTTAATGCAGCGAATGAATATGGTGATACAAGTTTTTCATGTGGGCATTGCCTCATAAGGGCTTTGTTTGCGAGCATTTGAGCATTGTCTAGCCTGGAATCATCAGCGCCATCAGCTGTCTAATCTGTGAATTAAACAATTAGTGGGTTAATTCCAGTCATACTTTATTAACTCTACTTTAAATATATTGTAATAAAATATAATTTTAATACACTTGTTTACTCTAAATCTTCTTTTTTTTATTCAAATCTTTCATTCTTTATTGGTGACACAGGTTGCCAATGAATTATTTTACATCTGCAGCAAATTTTATCAGTTTTATTTTGTCGTAATACTGAATTATGAATTAATTTGAAGACTTTAGAAGCTTTAGTGTTGCATCATGTTTCAAAATAGAAAGTAAAAAATGCCAGTAGAACCCCCGAGTGTAATTTGTGCTTTTGTTCCCACAGGTACGAGTGTTAAAGGACCAGTGGTGGCGACCTAGAGTCAGGCAGCCAAGCGCCAGCGCTGCGAGTTCTCCCCAATTTCATGATGCTCCAGAAACATCCTCTCCACCTCCTGGACCTGAGAGTGGAGTTATAGCCAGAAGAAAACTGGCTCATGAGATCTTCAAGAAGCTGAATAATGAAAGGTGAACAAACACACACACACACACACACACACACACACACCCACACTATATTGCTTTTTTCTTATTTTCACAGATCTGAGTTTGTGGCTGATAAAAACGGAGTCCGGGTAAGCACTGACATAGAGATGGAAGATGGAAAAATGTGCTTGCGTGTGGACAGTGCAGAGGTCTGTGAGTGGAAGGTGTTTGTTGAAAACACAGGGCAGTGTGTCGTGGATTTCACCTACTACTCACCACTGCACTGGATACACTGCTTTGTGTTTGAGGACTCCAAGAAGGTCACACGTAATAATCCCTTGAGCCTACATCCTGGTGAGAACTCAGCTTAGAGAAATTAAAAAATTGTAATTTCAATTCTACGTGCAGCTCTGACAGTAACTATTGTGATCTCCAGGTGAAAAGTATGAGGTAATTGTGAAGTTCCTTTCAAAACATGTGGGTATTTACCGGGCTACAGTGGCTTTTGAGTTTAAGTCGAGCAAGGAACCAGGAACCAAACCATTCCATATTGTGCGCGATATTGAAGCTGAATTCAACACACAGCTAGCTAGAGAGCTGGCACCGGTCGAGCCCTTCATACCCTTCAGACTAAGAAGAGATGAAAGTGTCAATTTCACTGTAGATGAGGGAGTGCGACCTGACAAGTATGCCTTACACACACTATTATCACGACAGATTACTGATGCTTGCTGAAACTTGTTTAAAAGATTTGAAAGGAATGTTCATACATTGATGATATACTGTTTTTTTGTTGTTGTTGCTGTTTTTTTTTTTGTTTTTTTTTTACATTTTATTCAAGAAATAGTCTCACTGTCTGTCCTTCTGTGTTGTTTCTGAAAGCCTGGCCATACAGCACCTAAAAAATGAGGTCACATTGTTGCTGTATAAATGCCCAGACTATATCAATGATCTGATCGACTTCTTAAAAGCCCCACATTCTCCCAACGCCAATTTGTTGCAAAAGAAGTAAGTAAGCTATTGCTTTCTCCAAGCCCTCATTACTGATAATTAGTTGCTACACCACACCACTGTGGACTTGCTGATAGGCAACTCACAGGTTTATAATTGTTATGGGTGGAAGGCAGATTAGGGTATTAGAGGATCAAGGATGCAAAGAAGAGAAACCAGTGTGAGACTGGGGCGAGTGAAATTATAGGTTACTGGCAGTGGAATCTCTAATGTAACATCTGATCCCACAGAGCTACTGTAAAACAAACTGTTGAAACTGGTACTGCTGGCTCTGTTGGAACACACAGTGCATTGCAGCTTGCTGCGTATCGGGCTGCCTAGCCACAGACCAGTCAGATGGTGTTAATGTTATAGCTGAATTGGTGTATTTCAGCCATAGCATTACCATCTGACTGGTCTGTGGCTAGGCAGCCCCATATGCAGCAAGCTCTTTTGTGGGACCAGACCAGACGTACTAGCCTTTTCTCCCCATGTGTATCAGTGAGCCTTGGGAACCCATGGCACTCTTACCAGTTCACTGGTTATCCTTGCTTGATCCTCCTTTGGAAAGCACTTACTACTGTATACCAGGAACACTCCACACGACCTGCTATTTAGAGATGGATAGACCCTGCAATTTTTCTCCTTTTTTTAGTTATTTCTCTTTTAGTCTTTTTTTATTTTCCCTCTTTGCTCATTTCTTCCTATCAACCACCTGCTTGGCAAAGCCCAACTTAATATCCATTCATAGCAATGTGCATTCAGTCGGTTTTGGTGAACAGGTGCAGAATGTTTGCACTAATTGCACACCTTGCTTAGTTGCCTAGTGACCAGCACTGCCTCAGGTCCCAGAGGTGGCCACAGTTTTGCCTGAGATGCAAGTTGCTTTACAACAATATTGCGTTGTTCGAATATGTTATCATTTCTGTAGTAATAGATCGTTCATATGGACTTATATGGTGGATTTAGATACCATTTAAGGAATGAGTCTCCAGTTTCAGCACTTGTAATGTACGTCTTCTTCTGTAGAATAGTCATCAGGATGCATGGCTTTTTAGTTTCTCTGTAGTATATGAGGGTGGGGTGAAAAGTTAATAGGCTGACTAAGAAGGAGTAATGCCAGAGCAATGAGACTTCTATACCAAGGGAAGTGCTGGAGCATTCATGGAAGAAGTATGTGTGACTTGTTATCAATATTGTCTGACTTTTAGGTTACTTCCAAGGACTGATATTATTGGCTAATATATCCAAAAATCATTCGGTCAAGTTAAAAGTAAAAATAAAAAATTGAATAATGTAAACAATATAAAAATGCACAGTGAGGTCTAAATGTACTTAATTTTTTTTTTTCAAAATTGCTTTTATTAACTGTTCCTGTGTGTCTGTGTGTGGTTAGGGCTCTCCTGGAGTCTCCTCTGGATTTTTATAACTACACAGAGCACTTTGAGGTTCTACTTTTCCTGGAGGAATGTCAAATGGAAGTGGACATCAAGAGATACAACAAGCCTGATGTCACTATGAAGAAGGACACCTACAACAGGAAACTGCTGGTGCTTGAGGTAAAATGCAGATAACTGTTCAATCTAATATGCTGTCACATCTGCAAATAAGATTATTTTAATCAGACCAGAGTCACTTTCTTATGTGGTCCTAGATCAGATACATATCTGATATGTGACCATGCTATATGAATGAGAATGGTCAGATCAGAATTCATGTGACTTTTCTCCAGTATGGGAGCATATATCAATGTTGTTACCATCAGCGAGTCTTGGCAGTGTGAGGGCAGAAATAGAAATGATTATATTTAGTGAAAGGATGGGCAAATGGGTAATACATTAAGATTTGTGACCCGCTCTACCAAAACAGGGATTAAGTCGCAAGGTTTTGAGTAAGTTGAAATTGACTTACCTGGACGAAAGTGTGATATCGCCAAAAGTCCTTCAAAGCATCTTCGACATGACCACATTCAATATCCATAAACACAATCTATCCATGCTACAACCTTCTAAGACCCAAAAATTAATGTTGTGTCTTTTCATTTCTTCACACTGCTTCTGTCCCTCACCACCCAATAGATATTGATCTTGGTCAATGTCTTCAAACAAGAAGAAGTTTGGCAAAAGAGTAATACCCAATGGCTCTCATATAAGGATCTTAGAAGGACATACACACAATATTGTTGGGGAAAAATATGACGTCCTTATATGAGGGCAGAGGGGTCTCAAGAAGTTAAGAAAGGGAACCATCCCCAAGTTGTTGTAAAACAATGGAAATATCCACTTATGTTGGCGATTTTCAAATCGCTTTGGTCATTGCTCAGGGTATTTCCCTATTATCCATATTCAGTACCAGAATACTCCACCTACTTAAGGAATCCCAGAAGGATTCCCCGAATCATATAACGGGAAACCAGTGAGAAGCCTCAAAATAGACATGACTCGTTGTAAATAGAACTCATCTGTTGGTGGCATGATCGTGCTGATTGGTCGGGAGCTGGATTCATTTAGTTTGCAGATGTTAGGGAGTTTCAAATGCGGACATTCAGTAACTGGTTCTGTAACTGGAATTGCTATTTTCTCAAAAGTAGCATTTCCTGATTATTAGTCATCTATTATACCTCACTAAAGCATATTAAATTCTCTTTCTGAATATAAGAATATCTCAGTATGTCAAATTTCCGACTTAATCTGTGTAATGCTAGAGTGCGTCACATTTGGGGAACTGATAGCCAACACAGGGTGTTTTATGGAAACTTTTACCAAAAAAACAATAAAAATCCTGCATGTGCAGTTACAGGGGGCACTTACAGTTATGAATATCAACTTTCATGATAAACAAATCCAATCCAGAGAACAACAAAAAATCTGAATTGTTCAAAAAAGAAAGAAAGAACAAACCCTCATGAATGTCACCAAAGTATATGAGAATATGATTTTAAAATTTACATTTATGTCATTTAGCAGACACCCTCATCTAGATCATTTATACAACTGAGCAATTAATGATTAAGGGCCTTGCTCAAGGGCCCAACAGTGGCAGCTTGTTGGTACCTGGGCATGAACCTCCGACCTGAAGATTAATGTTAATCATAAACTGTTAATCATAGAAACAGTCATTTCCTAGTCCCTTTGTACCATCCTGTCTCCAGGCTCCCGGTGTTTCTGAAAATCGTCCATCAGTTTTAAGAGGAGATCATTTACTGCTAACTAAGACCGCTGACCTGAATTCAGAGTATATCACCAAATACAAAGGCTACGTGTATCGTGTGGAACTTGACCAACTCAAGCTGGGTTTCTCCAAGAAGTAAGGCTCAGACTCTAGCCTGCAACTTTTGGTTTCTAAAACACTTGTTTTCCCAGTGTGAACTCTCCGTTTCAAACTGTGTTCTTCTTTCACTTATTTGTTTGCTAAACTGCTTACTCCTATCAGGGCTGCAGGGAGGCTGATGCCTAATTCAGCCGACACTGGGCAAAGGCGGGGTATACCCTGAACAGCTCGCCAGACCATTGCAGAGCCAACATGCACACAACCATTCACACACTTGAGGGCATGTTGGAACAGCCAATTACCCTAATGTCAATGTCTTTGGACTGTGGGAGGAAACAGGAGTACCCAGAGGAAACCCACACAAGGACGGGCAGAACATGCAAACTCCACACAGGCACACCCGAGTCTGGGACTCAAAACAAACTACTGATTTTGATGCTCATTGCAAACTGAGGACTTTTACTCCAGCTGTTCTGACTAACAAATCCATTTTTTTTGTCACAAGTGGACAAGCTGAGTAGGACCCAAATGCAGGACAACAGTGGCAGAGTGGGGGTGAAAAAGCTGAGGTCTTTATTAAAGTTTCAAGGCAAACAAAAATACGAAAAAACAGAAGGAGGTTCAGTGCTACTGGTAGGCTGGGTACTTTGCTAATGCAGAGCAAGCAGGAGGACAGGTAACCAGAGAGATTCCAGAGCTGGTTTAGACTTAATCACAGGCAGAGACAAAGTCAACAAACCAACCCTGGGGAGAGTTTTGCTGGAGTATAAGTAGGAGTCTTAATGAGCAACAGGTGTGTGGAAATCATTGGAAGCAGGGGTGGAGGCAAGGCCACGCCCGTAGCCTTGAGAAGTACATGGAAAAAACTGGAAAAAAACACACACAATAGCTCCCCTAGTGGTGAGATATGGGGGATCATGACATTTTTATGGCCAAAGGCTCCTACTTTCACTATTTAAACATGAGCCCTCCCTGTGAGTTCTGTCCATTCTTTTTACAATTCAAATTCACAAAGCATTTACATGATCTTTATTCACAGTCAATATATTTTTTCCAACCACATTTATTGCATGAAGTATTTCAGCATTTATTGCAGCTCAGCACTATTCTTTCAGGATTTAATAATGTACTGGACAGTACGTAACCCAATTATAGTAATTTCAGCAATCTCCTTCGTTGATTTGTTTTTTTGATGCGGGCTAATAATTTGACTCTTCTAAAATTCAGTGTGGCAGCACAGTAGCATTGTGGTTTACACGTCCACCTCACAGCAAGTAGGTCCTGGCTCAAGTTCCAGGATCGACGCAAGCATATCTGTGTGGAGTTTGAATGTTCTCTTTGTGATTGTGTGGGTTTCCTCTGGGTATGCCAGTTTCATCCCACAGTCCAAAGCCATTAGGCTAATGTCTTTGCCAAATTGTTCCTAGGTTTGAGTGTGAGCTTAAATGGTTATGTGTGTGTTGGCCCTGCAAAGCATAGCAAGCTGTTCAGGATGTTCATCTCCTCCACCCAGAGACAGCTAAGACAGGCTTGGACCTCCCCTTAACCCTAATAAATGACAATGAGGGACGGCAAATGAATAAATAAATGAATGAATGAAATGCAGTGACTTCTTTTCCACGACTACATATTATGTCATCAGACTTGTTTATTTAAGAAAAGAGAAGGTACTCACTGCATCAGTTAAGTTTAAATAACATGTAATGATCAAAGGCTTTTGCCCATTTAAATCCACACTGCAATTTTTTGGCAGAGCAATGTATCTATACTGCACATTTGTTTTTGGAATTAATTTCCTCAGTTTATAGGTTTAATATTTATGCTATGTGTACATGCTTTTGTAGGTTCTTGGACAGTTTTATAGACAACATGAAGTTTCAGGTGGAGTTCACCATCAACCGAATCCCGCTCAGACTCCAGCACCGTGCTGTGCAGTTGGCAGTCCAACATAACCTTAAAGAGGTTCTGTTTCCTACAGAATCTAATAGCTTGCCCTCAAATCCACAACCTACATTAAGGTCAGTGTTATTACACTTGACAATGTATTTCTGTTGGATTTCATAGGAAATGCATTTACACTAGATGCGTGAAATGGGCATAAATCATCATGTGTGAACCCTTTATTAGATTGTTAAACTAACTACAAAATGTCTTATAATATCTGTGAGTAGAAAAATAAAAACTGATGTTGTGTGCATGCAATTAGACTGTTTGACCGAAAGTTGGAGGGGAACCTTGAGCAATACACTGCAGTGTGCAACATTGTAACTGGAGCATCTAAACCAGCCCCGTACCTGGTGTTTGGACCTCCTGGAACAGGAAAAACAGTAACTATGGTTGAAGCCATTAAACAGGTCAGATTTTAACATCTGCTTACACCACACTCTCTGTACAGGCATCATTAACTCGTGCTGTCTTACAAACACACATACACACACACCCAGGGAGAGGGAGAGCAAGCAAGAGGGCAAGAGAGAGATGCAAACGGTAAGTGGCATCCACACAGGAAGCGATGAAAGAAAAATGATCGTAGCAGCAGGCAAATTGCTTCAAAGATACAAATGGTAAGTGGCATCCACACAGGAAGCGATGAAAGATAAGTGATTGAAGCTGCAGGCAAATTGCTTTGCGACACAATTGAATTGCGCCAGCTTTGGTTGCCTAGGTCTTACAGTTTTCCCACCGTTGCATTTTTCCCACTTCCGAATGTTCCTGGGTGCATCCATGAGCAGTGGGCAGTTAGTTCCCTACATGAAGTGTAGATCCGTGAGCAGTATCTAACAGGTCCGCTTATATGTGACCCAGTCTGGCAAAATGAGTCACAGTGACCAAAAATTCAAAATTGACTTAGCCATACCATTGTAATGCTTAGAGTCTCCTCTTTTAAATGGTATGGCTAAATCAATTTTGAATTTTTGGTCACTGTGACTCATTTTGCCAGACTGGGTCCCATATTATCATTAGCCTATGTTAGCTTACATTATCATAATAAATGTATGAAGACTCTTGTGCATTATGAGGAGCGAAGAGTTAAACGTATATAAATATATACTCACAGGAAATGCCAAATATTTCAGTAACATGGACCCAAGCATCACGTTTCCAGTTATTATCATTGGAAATTTCTGTGTGTAGTTGGAGAGCACATGACAATAAAAAAATGATCTTCCATGTTAATATCAATGGAATCAATAAATTTGTGTTCATTGCTTCCCAACAGAAAATGTTTTGGTGAACTCAGTGTTTGGCAGCATTTGTCAGTCAACGGTATTATTAAGCTCTGATTAGTAATTGCTTGAATCACACTGTGTAAAAATTCAGAACAGTTGTAATGTACTTTGCGTTGCTTGAAAAAATTTCACCACCGATCGTTTATTTCGCTGGTGTTCATTATCTTTGCATGATCATTCGAGATTCTTTTCTTTTTGTGTGAACAAAGCATTGAATAACACCAGAGTATCAAACAATAAGGTTGGCACATGTTTAAGTTTTCCCTCTGTGCTTTTTTAGCTGGCCATAAACTCAAGGTTGTCAATTATTTATTTATTTTTTTGTATGATGTACACTAGTGCATCATGGCATGCTGTGGCTTCTGATTATCTGCCTTCCTTCACTGCCCCCTTCCCCATTTAAACAGAAATATCTCCACCTACAGTGGTATCTCTGCCCAAATGAAGTAAATAAAGCAAATGAATTGAGATAGAGAGAGAACCAACTATATTTCTTATTCTGCTCATTTGCTGTACCCACAAAAAGCATTAACTTTATTTCCTCTCTTTCATCCTATGTCAGGTCGAGAAGTGTCTGACAGATGTACATATCTTGGCATGTGCTCCTTCTAACAGCGCTGCAGATCAGCTGTGTGAGAAAGTGATACAACATGTCGACACTCACAAAGTGTACCGTATGTATGCCAGCAGCCGCAACCCCGAGCAGGTTCCCCCCAGTCTGCAGGTAAGTGTGGGGGTTTTATTTGTTACTACTCTTGTCAGGTAACTTTTATTCCCTTATTTTGTAATGCTATTATGAAGAAATCGTTTTATATTTGACGTCAGGAAGTCTTGGAAAACCTGTCAGGTGTCATAGCCAGAATGGCCAAAAATCTTTTAATATATGGCACCTGCTCTCTCAAAATACGGATTAAGTCGCAAGGTAGTGCTTTGAGTAAGGGTGCTTTGAGTAAGTTGAAAATGGCGTACCTGGACGAAAATGCAATATCGCCAAAAATACATCCTTCAAAGAATAATCTTCCACATGACCAAGTTCAAATATCCATAAACACAATCTATTCATGCTAAAGTACTTGTTTAAGAAAGGGTTCCATGTCCAAGTTATTGTAAAACAATGAAAAAATCCACCTATTTAGCCGATTTTCAAACCTGCTTTTGTGATTGCTCAGGGTATGTATTATTATCCATATTCTGTACCAGAATACTCTTCCTACTTACAGAAACCTACTTAGGGAATCCCAGAAGAATTCCACAAATCATATAATGGTTAACCAGTGAGAAGCCTCAAAACAAACATGACTCGCTGTAAATAGGACTCCTTTGTTGCTAGGAAGACACTAGTACGATCGTGCTGATTGGTCAAAAGCCAGATTAATTTACTGTATGGATGTTAGGGAGTTATATTCAATTCTCTTTCCAAATATATCAATATCTCAGTATGTCAAATTTCCTACTTAATTGGTATTTTTTCGGAGCTGGTCACATATTTCACCAAATATATATATATATATATATATATATATATATATATATATATATATATATATATATATACACACACACACACATACA
>JAOUQZ010043498.1:0-12970 GCA_028564935.1 Neosilurus hyrtlii | reverse complement strand
TTGTCATGAGACACTGCTGGGATAAAGTGTATTAATAAACTCTCTGAAACTTGCTGATGGCTGCCAAAGACAGGATTGACAGAACAAATTTGTGTTTGTCTCATTCTAGCATATAGGGGAAATGTATTTAAGTCATAATTAAGTAATAAAATTGATAGATAAGACTGATTAATATCTAATATATATATATATATATATATATATATATATATATATATATATATGTATACGTGTGTGTGTGTGTGTATATATATATATAGAGAGAGAGAGAGAGAGAGAGAGAGAGAGTTTTGCCTGCTGCATTTAACGACTTGTTTGAAGTCTCCTAAGTTCATTCTCACCTCACAGCAAAAAGGTCCTGGGTTCAAACCGCATGGTCAGCGTTTTTTGCGTGGAATTTTCTCCCTGATGCAAACTATGCTATTCCAGATTGCCCTTGAGTGTGAATGTGTATGTTTCTGCCCAGCCATGCTATGGTGGTAGCATAGGTGCATTCTGAACTCAGGTCAGCTTATTGTTTTATTTCTTGTTGCCCAGCATCCTTGCTCTTAGATTCAACTCATAAACAGGATTATGAAACTCTCATTGCTGTTATTTATGCTGTTATCTCTGTCCCAACAATGGTGTGTGGCCCAAACATCTGCTCTCTGTTGAGCATGTCTACTTCTTCAGAGCTACTAGAGAAGTCCCTGATTTCCCTCAGGACTTCATTGAAAGTCGCAGTGCAAAATAAGCAAAAATTCACATCACATTTAGTGTGCATATTCAGTGTGTGAACAGTGTGGGTAAGACTGACAACACATTGAAATTCTTGTCAGAGAGAACACTGGGTGGTGTAATGTGTCTGACATTTCATCCTGTATGTTTGTTGAGTGATTTTTGATTCCATCATGGATTCTGTAAATTACCCCCTTCACGTCTCCTGAAGTCTTGTTCACTTTACAATTATAAGTAATTGTTTGTGCACATGATTACAAACCAGCAAACTACTTAAATATATTCGCCAGCACTACTCCAACAACTTGACTTGTAGATGTTTGAAATGCAAGTACCAAATTCTCAATGAAATGTGATAGAGCTGCTCCTTGACGCAGTACAGACTGTCAGTTTGTAATGACAGTCTGTACTGCGTCGAGGAGCAGCTCTATCACATTTCATTAACCCCTTAATAGGTGGACTGGGTTTACACAGACAGACTTCAACTCAGGGTCACATGCACCTGACAGTGACATTCACTAACACTTTTCCTCTCTGAAGTGCCCTTCCGCAAGGCACCAAACCCCCAACTTCTCTCCAGGTGCCCCAATGTATGTTGCAGCCAACTGCTTCGTGTGTGTGCTCACTGTTTACATATATGTGCTCACTTTGGATGGGTTAAATGCAGAGGCAATAATTTCCCTTGCAGGAAAAAAAATAATAAATAAAAAAATAAAAAGAACAATTAAACCTCCAAGATGGTGTTGCAGATGGCCACCTTGGTACTTCACACTCTAGTACTTTGCCTGTTTTTGTGTGTCTTTTTAGTCTTCTGTTGCCCTCCTCTGGTTATTCAAAACAGAGAGGAACTCTTAAGCATTAAACAATTTTATCCCAGAACTTTCTCTCTAGTTTTCAATCAACCGGAAAGTTTGTCTGAGATTTTTCTGAGGTGCAGCAGCTCTCTGCGGTTTTTGCAAAGATGGTGAAGCGGAAAGCATGGATGATGTTGAGCTCTTGTCAAGCTGAGACAGCAGGGATTATGCACTGCACTCTCATCTTTACATTGGGCGAATCTTTGTTCCCTGGCAAATAAGATGGATGAATTGCTGCTTCTCAACTTAAAAATTACGGATTTTGGC
Source organism: Neosilurus hyrtlii (assembly GCA_028564935.1). Lineage (NCBI taxonomy): Eukaryota > Metazoa > Chordata > Actinopteri > Siluriformes > Plotosidae > Neosilurus > Neosilurus hyrtlii. The sequence goes on along the minus strand of JAOUQZ010043498.1, from coordinate 11,132 downwards.
AGATTTGCCGCCCTTTGTTTTACTGAAACCTGGCTCAGAGAGCGCATTCTGGACAGCGCATTATCACTGCTAGGCTTCCAGCTTCTACATGCAGACCACATTACAGAGCTGTTGGGGAAAACACAGGGAGGTGGAATCTGCTTCTACAGAAATGAAGATTGGTGTAAAGATCACAGTGTTAAAGAAGTCAGGCAGTCCTCATTTAGAAACTCTAATCATAAAATGCATTTTATTCACCGTGGGGGTTCTTCTCATTGGTTCTGGTTTTATATTTCACCTCAGGTGGAACCACAGACATTAATGAACTCACGGACACTGTGACATTACACATCAGTTTTTGTAAAGACGTGTGTGAAACCTTCTGCACATACAACAAAAACAAAACATGGTTCATATCTATTCTCAAGAAGCTGCGCCAGGCCAAAGAGGAGGCAGACAGAAATTGAGAATAGGTCCTGTACAAGCCAGAAACAAGATGACAGTGGAGTTCAGAGTATCTAAGAGGAGCTGCAGTGAGAAGTTAAAAGCTCTCAGCCAACAATCCTGCATCAGTGTGACTGCAGCACATCACCACTACAGGAGCCCATCCCCGCTACCTGTGGAAAACTCTAGACTGGCATGACTGAATGGCTTCTACTTCAGATATGAACAGTCCCCAATCTACACCTCTCACCCACACAAAAGGACTACAACCCCTGCCTACCTCCTTTCAGACCCACTGCCTGCACTAAGGATCTATAGACAAGCTGCAACGACTCTTTCAGAAGCTACAGACCAGGAAGGCTCTGTGTCTCTTTCCTGCCTGAGAGTCTGTACTGACCAGCTAGCGCCCATGCTCACCCAGATCTTTAACCGATCTGTGCAACTGTGTGAAGTGCCCTCCTGCTTTATATAGACAGGTAGATTGATAGATTCTCCTAGTCGGACATCCGGGTCACAGTCACGTGACCGGCGACGGGAACCTGCTCCAATTTTAAACTCAGGTAAAACAAACCACTGCGCTGTGAGAATACAGACCGGTTAAAGTGTCTACTCATTTTTAATTTTTTTTTTTTGCTAATCTAGTGCTCTCATCATGCCTAAAAGCTGATGTGTAGTGAGCTGTAGGTCTAATGTAAAGAAAGACAGTAATTTAAAGTTTCGTATATGTTGCAACTAAGTGGGAAAGACGCAAGTAAGTAAGTGTCTAAGTGCTATGAGCCGGTGAGCACTAAAGCCCAATGGAGCAGTGAATACAGGGAAGATATGAGTATCTAAATTACATTTTTGGCCTGCATTTTTTTTCACTGGTGAGTTTATAGTTTTCATATGCCTTATTTTGACATAGTAGATGTAATGGATACATAACTGTTCTTAGTTTAATACCACTTATGCTGCCGTTTATTGCACAGATGACAAGAGATTTTAGAGACCCTCTTTACAAGTTGTCAGAGATGTATTTTTTAAACCTATTAAATAAGCAAACATATTCAAGATTCAAGAGTCTTTATCGTCGTTATGTTCACACATAACGAAATTGTGTAAAAAGGCACAAGCAAGGCAATAAACTGCAGTTAACACCGTCAAGAGCAGTATATAAACACAAGCAACTATATACACATTATATACTTTTAAATAGAAATATAAGATAGGAATATAAACACTAATCACCTGTGAATAAAAACTGGACACTGGGATATACAGAATGTACATTGAAGGCACTATGATGCAATAGTCCAATAAAAATGATTTTTATTATTGCATTATTAAAAGGCTGGATGAAAATCTGGCTTGTTTGAGAAATAAGAGAAAAAGACAGCTTTAAAAGTAGCCCGGTAGCTACCAAGTGTTTTCTGTGTAGGCAGAAACATGAGGATGAAAATAGACACTTTGATTCCTGTGATCTCTCAGGCAAAGGTATACCCAAATAGTCTCATCCTTGGATACAAGGTGGATCTCCGCTGTGTTTATTAACAAAAAGTACCAGACTTTCCATGACAACTTGAAGTCTAGCTTGTAAAAATAAAACTGTCCCAAAAAAGAAAGCATGACACACAACAGAAATGATGGCAGCTGTAACAAAGAAAAGATTATCTTTGAGTCAAATTTTTTTTTAATTGTAAAACTATTAAATATTAATGTTATAAATAAGATCTTTGTACTACATACCACTAGTAGCAATGGTACTATTACCATTTTTCTTTTTGCCTTTTATGTCAATATTCTTTTTTTCCAAAAGTTTTTATTCAAAAATTTAAATTGACAAGTTTGTTAATCAGACCAAATAGTTTGGAGAACCTATGTAAACAAAATGAAAAATCTATGAAAGTTCTTCTCTTCGTGACATCATGGCTATCCACTTGTTAAGCTGTGATGTAACGACAATATTTCAATGGCCAAGCCTCATCTTTTTAACATGTCGTAGTAATACGTCCCATTGTTTGAATAGGACAAAGGCAAAAAAACTATGCAAATGTCACTGGAGGAAACATTTATTCACTTTTCCTCCTTGTAAAATGCAATATCTTCTAAAAGAAGTTAGAAACGAAGAGCAAAACTGTGAGAGGGTGAAACGAACAGTGTTAAAATTGGTTTTCAAATGGTTGGTCACAGGAGCAAGTCAGGTATTAAACTATGTATTAAGTTGAGTAAATCTACCATACCATACCATTCACACAACCATAGCTGAAACAAAGTGCTCTACATCAGAAATAAGGCAAAACATAAAAACAATTAATTTATTTTCTGAACTGCTTAATCCTACATAAAAACAATATATAAGTTAAATATAATAAAAAGAAAATAAATAAAACAAAAAACAAAGTCTCATGGTGGGTCAAAAGCCAATGGTGTAAAATTGGGTTTTAAGACCGATTTTACAAGTGGAAAATGAAGGAGACCGTCTATAATGGAAGAGCAGATTTTTCCACAATTTAAGAGCAGCTCTGTCCCCTCTGAGCTTACACTTTGATTACGGTACAGCTAGGAACAGCTGATAAGCTGACCTGAGAGACCATGTAGAAGCGTATTAATGAAGCAGTTCAGAGAGGTAAGGCTGGGTGGGGCTATTTAAGGATTTAAAAGCAAATAAAAAAATGTTTAAAATGAACTCTAAAATACACTGTTAACTAATGAAGCAAAGCCAGAATAGCTGTAATGTGTTCTTTTTTTTGCATGCTCCAGTTAAAAGACATACAGCTGCATTTTGAACCAGCTGGAGAAGTGAACCTAGCATAACAGAGGCTGTGGTGTGAACGGAAGAGCAATATCAAGTTCAAGATGATCACTAGTTTGCTGAAAAAGTTGCTAGAGTACTTAATAGGCTTTGTACCTTGCAACAAAATGTCTTTATTGACAAACCTATGAAAATTTTTGACCAACTGTAATCCTCCTGATGATGACCCCAATCCTATTTTCTTCATACAAAAGTATTTATTTGTAAGTACAGGGGCAGTTAATGAGCTAGCATCTAATTAGACATATGTCATAAAATCATTTTACTTCTCTTAGTTTCTTAATAAGACTGCTAGACATCTATTTCAACATTCCAAATTCAACCCAATGTTCTGATCTTCAACCCTACCCCTTCAGCAAGGAGTGAACACAATGCCGAAAGTGTGTTAACGATACAAGTTTGCTCAGCTATAAGTGTGTGGTTGTTGGCTAGCAATAAAACTTGCTGTTTCAATTGCACCACAGCCACGTGTTGCCATCCTTGTCTCTATGTCTCCTCCATCTCCACTACAACATCAGCAGGCCTCAGGAATCATGGGCTTTAAATGACTCTCTTTAGTGCTGTATTTGTGCAATATAAAACTGAAACCAGAGTGTGGACCACATACCAGTGGGTAACACATCAAAAGTCCAATCAGTCTTCCTAGAAAACTCCTACCAAAAAAACATTAAATGTAAAAGTATTCAATGTACAAATGTTTGGGCTGCTTGTTTATTAAAATACTACTGAAATTAGGCTGCAGTTATAGACACAACTATTAATACTGAACAAACTGCTGAATTTTTATGAACTTTGAAGTCATTATTTGACTAAAAAGTTAACAACAGATGAAAGAAAACTAATTAATTAAACATGGCCTGAGACTTGATTTCCAGCAATTTTGTGGCCGTACAGTTGAATGTAAGAATTTATGCATTTCTAATTTCTGCATACAAGTATTTTCTATCCTGCAAACATTAAGATAATATCTCTCAGCAATTTTTGCAATCTGAGTAGTGTTTTAGGTAGCTGAGTGGTAAAAGCTCTCCACAAGGGAGCCTACATTGGGGAGAAATTTGGTACATGAGCAAAATTCTAACCCTCAGTTATTTTGATGACTATGTTTTCAGTTCTATCTTAGTTCCAGGTTGATTTTGCCTCACAGCAAATTAGTTTCCATTTAGACAATTAAAAATCAATTACACCAATCAGCAGTGACAGCAACACCTTGTGACTGGTCTGTATGTAGACAGCACCATACACAGCACGCTTTAATGCACTGTGTTTTTGACTCCTTTCTATCACAGGCAGCATTAACAGTTTAAGCAGGTTATGCTACAGTAGCTTTTCTTTGGGGTCAGGCAAGACATACTAGCCTTTACTCCCCAAGTGCATCAGTGAGTTTTGGGCACTCACTGATAGGACATTCCAGCTAGTTCACTGGCATTGATAGCTACTTACCACTGCATACCAGGAACACTCCATCTACCATTTCTGTGATGAATAGACCAAACTGTTTAGGCATCACAGTGTAACTTTTGTCAAAGTCATTCTTTAAGCTTGTCACTTCTCCTGCTTCCAACACATAAACTTTGAAAACTGAAGTGTTCATTTTTTTTGCATAACATATCCCACACCTTAGCAGGTGAGACTGTGAGGAGACAATCAACGTCTTTCACTTCACCTGTCAGAGGTGATAATGTTTTTAATGTTATGGCTGTTCAACGGATCAACCTATTTGCCGAACTGCTTAATCCTATTAGGGTTGTGGGGAGGCTGAGGACAAAGGGTGGGGTACACCCTGAACAGCTTGCCAGACCATGGCAGGGCCAAAACACACACAATCATTCACACTCACACATAGGGGTGATTTGGAACAGCAAATTTGTTAGACCTGGTACACTCACTCGATAGACCCAAAAGCAGGACAGACAACGACAGGGTGCGGTGAAGGGAATAAATCCCGTATTTATTAATGCTCCGAGGAAAAACAAGGAGTACATGGTAACTGTAGATATAGGGTTGGATAGTGGCATGGTAGAACGAAGCACAAACTCTGTGAACAGCACGAGACGATCTGGCAGGGAACCACGAGAACTGCCGGGCCCTTATTCAATCTCACTGATTGAAACCAGGTGGGGATGATCAGGGTGGGGCCTGTAATTACCACCGTGCAGGATGACTCAGGATACCTGCATGGAGAAGAAGCCAGAAACAAACATGAGACAGGACATAACTTAGCTCCCCTGGCGGGCTCTAACAAAATTAGCCTAATGTGCATTTCTTTGGACTGTGGGAAGAAACCAGAGAACATGGAGGAAACCCACACAAGCACAGGGAAACCATGGACTGATCTTTGTATATCAATTAATTATAATGAGTGTAGGGAAAGAAGTTAGTATTCAGGAGACCGGGACCTCTGCTGGTGTCCAGATGTAATGCCCTGAGTAAATGTGACAGTATGGGACTATCAATGGATTTCTTGAGGTCTTGGATTCATAAGATTAGCTTGGAAAGTGTGTGTGTATTCAGAGTTATTCTTCCATAAGGTTTTGAGATACTTGGGAATCATTTCCCAGCACAAGTGCATCCATATTCCATTACATATTTGCATAATTCCCTCTTATTAACAATTGCTCTGGCAGTGTGAATTCAGGATGTGATTATGTGCTCCAACAGTATATTTACTGCAACATTCAGTAATGCAGATACATTGTGTTTATCTTTCCTACCAGAGCGCGCGTGCGTGCGTGCGTGCGTGCGTGCGTGTGTGTGTGTGGCCTTGTTTTTTAGTGATTAATGGAGACCAAATGTAGCCATAATGAGAGAAATATGAAAACTCCTCATAAAAAGGTAGGTGGAGGAATGTCAATTAGCTATGCGTGGATAACGTACATCACACAGATGTGTGTGTGTTTGTTTGTGTGTGTGCGCACGAAAGTGATCAAGTGTGTATACGTGTGTGGGTTGGTGTCCTCCATGGTAACCCTGTCTTATCATAATTTGAGTTGTCACTGATGTCACTGAACACTTCTAAGTTTATTATTTAACCAAAACAAAATCCAAACAACAAGAAATCTAAATTTGTTTATAAGCTATTTTTGCCAATGCTTCTACTTATTTTTTCCAGAGAAGATGGCTCAAACTGAAAAAGTAATTAATTAATTATGAACAGAAAGTTAACAACGCACAAAAATCTGATGGAGAACTCCACCTTTAGGCAATGACTAAGTCTACATAAGTCAATATATTCAACATCCATATAAGGGGTATGCCATTTGGCTTAGTTTTCTTTTTTGTTAATCATTTGAGTCTGAGGTTAAAACATGCATGCATATCTCTACTTACTAGCTAACATTAATATATGGAATCAGTAGTTGTTTTTACATTTATAAATCATATTGGTTGTCATAATGGTAATCATATTATTATGCATTCATAAGGTGCACACCTATGGCAGATTTGGAAAGAGATTCAAACAGCCATTGAGCTAGGTAAACCTGGGGGTGAAGTGTGTACCCAAGCACTCAAGAGTAGAATTGGTAACATTAGAATTAAGTTTTTTGCTATATGTATTATGCTAATTAACGAAAAAAAAAAAATCCACTCGAAGTGAGGTTGACCATCTGCACAGCACTGATGTACTGACTTGTTAAGATCATTGATCTCCACAGCTGGTAAGACAGTTGGCTATGGAGAATTTGTAAGATGTATATTTACATTTAGAGAAATCGGCAGATGTCCTCATCGGAGTAACTAGCCACTATGCTTGTAATCTTTATCAAAAGGATCTACATAGTAGTACAAATAGTCTAAGGATATGTTGCTGCACAGGTTGGAGAGAGACAGCTGGGCCAGACCCCGAGGGAGAGACTGAAAAGAAGATAAACTAGGAAAAGAGCCAAAAATATCAGACAAGCAAAAGAACAGAAGCCAAAAGAAGGATTGAAGGAGAGCAAAACATGAGGAGATGAGAGGCTGGCAGATATCAGACCAGGAGTTAGGCTAGGAAACAAGTGGAACATCTGTCAATCCGTGGGCCATGTCTGGATGAATTCATCAGAAAGAGTACTCGAGATTTTCTTTCCAAACAGAGCGAGATGCAGCACAATGAGACAGGCTGACATGCTAAGCATGTATGTGTGGCAAGAATAAACTGGTTCTTGTCTGTGCCATGCCTATCTGTCCACTTCTGAATTCCCCAAAGATCTATAGTCCAAAACAACAGCAACAAAGGAAAGTCTGAAGGTAATCCTGATTGGAGACCCGAGTAGCTTTCATTTATTCATTCATGTAATTCTTATTATGTTTAGGGTCACGGGCAAGTTGGAGCCAATCCCACTGACTCAGCAAACCTGAACAGCTCACCAGTCCATTGCAGGGCCAGCACAAACACAAACAACTATTCACACTCACATGTACGCCTATGGGCAATCCTGAATAGCTAATTAGCCTAATAAGCCGAATTTCTTCGGATTGTGTCAAAAACTGGAGCACAACCACAGGAAAAACATGAACACTCCATATAGAAATACCCTTGCCGACCACAAAACCCATGACTTTCTTACTATAAGGCAAGAGTCCTAACCACTACACCACTGTACCCCCGCCCAGCTGGAAAATTACAAATCATTACCCTAAAGGATGTTTGCACATCTAGTATTTATGAGGACAGGACTTTCTAAATATTTTTGTGAGGTCCCACCGTAGGACTTAGTCATGTCTGTCTGTTTTGATCTGCTCTCTCCTCTCCCGTGTGTGTTTTTGATTACAGGCTCCACCCTGATAAGCTCACCTGTTCCTCATCCCCAACGAAGGATAAAAGGGGGCCGCTTACCTTGTTCTGATCGCCAGATCGTGTTGGGCCGTCACTGAGTGAGTGCTTGCGTCTGCACGGAGAGAGCTTGTGCCGTCATAGAGAGAGGACATATCTCAGTATACGCACCACAATCCAGCCGACCGTTCATATAGTGTTCATGTACCACGTTAGCCGTGTTCCTAATAAAGGATCCATGTTTTCACCTGATCTTATCGTCTCTGTCCTGTATTTGGGTCTATCTGTTCATGGTACCGGCGTAAGAGTTTTATTCTGGTTTCATGCTGCTATTGTCAGTAGAATCCTGAGTGATTGTCTAGTAGTTATGATGACATATAGATACTAAACAGATGAAAATTCAGTAAAATTTTGGTTTACAGAACAGAAACAACAGCAGGGAGAGTTTTATAATAATGTTCAAAAGTTAAAGCTGAGAGACAGGATGCTGGGCAACCACAATGGAAGCAGCACATAGTGTTGTGTGTTCATGGGTGAAATAGAGCTGCACAGCTCACTGGCATGAGTGATGCATGTGCAGAACAGAAGCTCGCAGTATTATTTGAGGCTGTTTTACTGACCTTTTCTGCTTGTCACTCTGTTGTGTGATACCAAACTCAGTAAAACTTTTATTTGATTGATCAGGTAATCAATTTTTGGTGGACTTACTATTGCTTCTCAACTCTGCCTCATCCTGTATAGACAGCAAATAAATTAATAGTTGTCTGAGGTCTGAAGTCTTGTAGAGTATTTACACTTTTTAACGATATACGTCCCTTTTATTCTCAATTTGGGGGGGGGGGTATATGTCTTTAATTGGTTTAATTTCATAAACATTAAGTCAATATACAATATGTTAAGTTGTATTTCCATTTTGTTGGCTGTTAATATGGATAATGATTTCATTCAGCAAGACTTTATAAAGGCGTTGTAAATTAATATTATTTTTTCAAAAGGAGAAAAATGCAAGCACTTTGACATTAGCAGTATTTCTAAATAAAAAGACATTTTCCCTCCATTAGGCTCTAGAAAGGGAGTATTAGTAACTACTATTAGTAATATTATTTGTACTGAGTTTAGGTTTAGAATGTGAGCATGGTTTCTATGTTGGCTCCAGAAATGAAGGCTGGTTGATGTTCTGCATGGGGGAGTTAAACATGAAGACTAACATTTAAAAAAAACCACAGCACATGCAAAAGTCTCTTGTTTGTGTATGGACGAGATATTGTGTGAGCTAAGAAAGTGGAAGGAGAATTTATCGATTAGTGAAAGGAGAGAACATCATTTAAACAAACAGCTCATACTTCTATTTCAATACTCCCAGAGCTCTTTGATTTGTCGCAGCTAAATCATTTCAGACTGGATGACCACAGCAGCTGTAGGGACACCAGCACAGCAAAACACCAGAGCTAAAGAATAATGTTCTGTATTGATTATTTGTCACATTTTTTTGCAGGTGTCACACCAGTTTAATGCACCAGCTAAACTAAGGACACTGACATTCCGTTGTTTCCTGCTGGAGGTTTTTTATTTCGTTGGCACGATTACAGTCTATTGACAACCATTTAAAAAAATCTATACTCAGTGACACTTTAGTTTGAATTTTAAAGAGCCTAAAGATAAAAGGGTATTTCTTGAAGGTTTTTCGAATCTCAGAATGAATTCAGTGACTGGATTATATTATTCATCCCAGTAGTTTCACAATGAAATTCAAAGCATGAAACTGTATTATTATTTCCATTTTAAACTGCAAACTGCTGCTATTAAACATCTCACTCAACTTTCTTTTGTAGCTTTCTATAATGTTCATTAATTATAAAAGTGTTTGTGATTGTAGCTAAGCAAAATCATTCTTTCTTCTTCTTGCCTCACAGGTTTTACTTTTAGAAGAAGCTGAATTATGTGTTTTTTCCATTATTGATTTCACTTAACAGGGGTGGTATGGTGGTGTAGTGGTTAGCACTTCTGCTTCACAGCAAGAAGGTCCTGGGTTTGAGCCATATGCTCAGTGAGGGCGTTTCTATGTTGTGCCTGTGGATCTTGAACCCTGCAAGGTGGTAAAGGATGATTTTTTTTATTTAAATACACAACTCAGTGTACTATAACAGTGAACAAATGTCAAGAATAAAGTCATTTCTAGTCATCTCTGCTAAGCCAGCGTAAATTTACATGGACTGTACATGGTTGGCATTTCTGTTTCTGTATTTTTTCCCCTGACAAAAGGATCTGGATGTGCAAGAGAGTAAAAATAGGCTACAAGATAATTGAAGACTACATGATGACTTTTACAGCTTGTCCATCACAGTATTGGAATTTATTTCCAATAAACCACAGTGACACTGATGAGCCAAAACCCCCTTCTGCTCTAAAGGGATTGAATTGTTCAGTGGGTGTAGAGGGATTAGCAGATGTCTTCATTTTTAAGGCCTCCATTTTAAAACAGTACAGAGATATTTTGCTAGTTCTGAAGAAAGCTGCCTTGGAGAATTATGCAACACCTCAGGCGAAGAAGGAGAAGACTAATCAAACCTTAATACAAGCTCAGTAGATGGTCAGCTTCCAGTGGTCTTGATTCATTACATTCTTAAAGTTGCCTTAGTCTCAAAGCTAGCATGTCTGGCCAAGTGTGTTCCTGATAAAATATATTTTTTAAATGGCTAATGGTATAAACTGTCGAATTTGAAATAAACAGTAAGAAACTGTGTACCTACCTCTGGAGTGTGCTTCCACTAAGACTAATGCTGTTATTACTCCCCCTCTGTACATTCAATTTGTTTTGTTAAGCCGTCTGAATAGCCAATTTACTCCATATGATTAGCAAAATTAATCTTTCCTTGTGCGGTTTAGGCTTTAAGGCTTTTTGATTTAAAACGAGTTCAGAAGTTCAGCAGTGGAGAGATTGTTCACTGAAATGCAAAGGATTCAGGTGTTAAATTACATTGAGGATTGTAGCTTTTAGGGCATTATTTAGGACAGAACCAGGGTAAGCTCTCGTTCCTGATCACATGTTATGCAAGTAACCATAATAGAAATCCTGTGTGTATAAGAAATATGTGTGTGTGTGTGTGTGTGTGTGTGTGTGTATATATATATATATATATATATATATATATATATATATATATA
>JAOUQZ010043497.1:0-12970 GCA_028564935.1 Neosilurus hyrtlii | reverse complement strand
TATATATATATATATATATATCAATCACACGTATTTAATGAGTTCTAAAAGAGTGTGTGTTGAATTCAAAACGTTAACTGATTTAACCCATTAGTATTCATATTGGACTTGATGTGATCATGTGAGCATTCCTTTAAGCTCACTGTCAGTCAAGTTGTGAAATGATAATGAACTGGTGCTTGCACTTTTACATCATAAACGGGGAAAAAGAGAAAATTCCGGGTTCATGCTATACTGAAAAGGAAACGAGAATGCTGTTAGTTTCACGACTTCTTTCAGAAGTACTTCAGGATGCACAGGGGTCAGGGTTTTTTTGTTTTGTTTTGTTTTGTTTTGTTTTTTTTATTTTGTTTTTTATATCTCTGTCTTATTTGTTGCCCTTTTCAAAGAGTGCCAGATGCTGGACACAAAATATTCAGATTGTCTGCCATATTCCATCAGCTGTCAGTTATCTAGCACAAGTATTATATTTTAAGCTGCAACGTCCTGATTGGTTGAATGCTTTCATTTAATGGATGAAACATTGGAACAATTAAACCTATAATGACAAAAATTGTTGCTTTTTTTCCCCATGCAATATTTTGTCTTTGATGTCAAGGTGTTAATTTATGGCAAGGTCGTCCAAAACATTTAGTGTTGAGCTGATTAATTCCACAAAAAAAATCCACCCTCAGTGTGAAAGTACTTTAGGATAAAACCTGTATGATATTTTTTTTTTTGTCTTTTTTCCCAAGTGAAGTAGTTCATAACAACTCATGTTGCGAATAGGGAAGCAAAAAATTATTTGTTAAGCATTCACCATACACTTGGTCCCACCGTGTGAATTGCTTTATTGTTCTACAGTGTTCGTAGTTCTCAAAGTATCACATGATTTGTTGATTGTGTCTGTCACTGAAATTACATTTTTCTGTTGCACATTGTACAGAGAAAAAGAGTTGCCTCCTATTTTCTCTCTTCCTAGTGTTAATGCAGGGTTGCAGTGGAATACAAGTGTATCTTCTGGGCTAAGAAATTCATAGACCGACTAAGGAGTAATGCTAGAGCAATGAAATTTGAGAACTTCTATACCGAGGGGATCCGAATACGGCATCACTAGTGAAAAAAATGTTTAGACTCCAGGAGAGATTGCAGTGAAAAATAAGCCATCGGCTGAATTTGCGTCCTGATCAGCATACGAACTTTTCAGCCCACCCTCGAAAAAGAATAAGCCATGCTATGATATGGGAATAGTACACAAAGAGCATTAGTTTTGTATAAAGGTCTGAAGGGGGTTATTCACTTGTACCACAGTGATTTGCCAGCTATAGTAAAAAAGTTAGTCTAGAGCCCTGACACATCCCATTAGACGCTTAGATTATAATTATCAATCAATCAATCAATCAATCAATCAATCAATTATTTATTTTTTTATTTTTAATTTTTTTATTTTATTTTATTTTTTTTTTTTTGCGCCTGTCATTAATTGTGACCATCCAAACATTCACGTAGTTTGAATTTCAACTGATTTCTGTACTGTTTAAGTTCTACACATAGTATACTGTAATCATTTATAAGCCCACTGTGGGGTGTCCCTGAAAGAGAATCCCTGTTGATTCTGGTTCCTTTCAGTGTTTCTTCCTCACGCTCTCAGAGTGTTTTCCTTGCCAGTGTAGCCTCTGATTTTGCTCAGTAGGGATCAGATCTGCATCCAGATTTTTGGCGATAGTTAGAGCACATTGTACTATGCTTTAGTGACAATCCTGAGCATCCCTAAATTACTTAGATACCAAATATTAGGAATTCTAGCATCCTATTCTTTTGTATTAGGTTCAGTCTCATTGAGTTTAATCAAATTATACAAATTGCATTGAATCACATTTAGAGAGAATAATTGCCTGTCACCTTAGTAGCTGCTTCATCAATCTTATACATATCAGATTGTTGACAATTAACTGAAATGTGAATCACATTGCATCAGTAATGGATATTCACATCCCTTGTATACTGCATAGAGTTCATTCATTCATTCATTCATTCATTCATTCATTCATTCATGTCTTACTAGGGTCCAAAGGAGCCTGGTCCCTATCTCAGTTGAGCCCAATTCTCAGTTGGGCGAAGTCAGGGTACAACCTGAATAGGTGAAGGCTACCATTCACACTCACACCTAGGGCCAATTTAAAACATTTAAACATTCAATTATCCTAATGTGCATGACTTTGGACTGTGGGAGGAAACCAGAGTACCCAGAAGAAACCCACACAAGCACACTCCACACAGGAATCAAACCCAGGACCTTCTTGCTGTGAGGCAGATGTGCAAACCACTACGCAACCATGCCGCCCCTTGAATACAGTTAATATAATTAAATAATCTAAAAACATTCCCAAGTCTTACATGCTTAAATATGTTCAATCTTACCTGCTAGGCATGTTGTAATCATTAGAACAAGAAAGTTTGTAGATAACAAAGAAATAAATTCAGTTGTTTTTTTTAGCGAGCAGCATTAACTTTCCAAAACGCAACAAGTAACTCATGGTGTGGTTACGTGATCTGCTACGTCAGAAATGGGTCATGTAAGTTTGTTTACAACATGCAAGCATGTCAGCCTCGGAGTCCTTGGCAGTTTCCAGTCAATTTAATGACATTTGGAGCGACGATGAACATGATTTAGGGAAAGTGTTATTCGCATATGAACCCGTGGGGGAAGGTTTGGGGTCATGTTTTAGTGAAGAGGATGGAGATGACAGGGAAGAGCGTCTCGGAAACTCTGCATGGTGAGCATCGTGTGTAATCAGATTTCAACCTCATATTGTGTAACTTAATTATACAAAAACCGACATATGTAAATATATCACGTAGAACCACTGTGTATAAATATATAGCGTATTTAGATCTACTCAAGCATCTATAAAAATTAGTAGCTACATAAATAGGGTGCACTACAGTGTATATATTTATATAAAACTTTTTATTATTATTATTTTAGATGCATGTATAAATGCATGGTACAGCTCATTACAATCTGTTAAAGTACTTTGATCATCCATGAAATATTAACTAACCTTAATAATTTCTTATTAATGTAAAAGAAGATTCTGGAACATGTGAGTCGTTACGTCAAATGGGGCGGAATCGACTCTAAAGACTTTATAAATATACTGTATGTATATCTGAACTGAGTGAATCTAGTCTTCTCGGAGTCGTTTCCCAGCCTCGCTGTGGTTGTTATTCAGGGAGCAAGTCTCACAGGGATACAGTCCTCTCGTGAGAACTTTATGCAGGCTTACTCCATCCCTGGTTTACTTTCTACAAAATGCCATTGAACATATGTCTCCAGTTTTCCCTTTTTTTCTGTGAGTGAGGACAGTTTTCAGCCATACTGGACATGTTTACACTTTCGCGCGAGTCCAGTGTGTGACGTTTCATGTACCACGTGACCTGACTTGACCTAGTTGCGTCTGTTTGACAGCTGTGGGCATTAAGGAACTGAACTGTTAGCAACAAAAACAAGACAAAATATTTTACATAAGACTCGACCTTTAATGCCCATTCCTCTTTATAACAGTCTTCTGCATCTTGCCACCCCTGCCCACCCCTTTTAGACATTGGGGATCTTTTTAAATTTTGCATTTTAGAATAAGGACCCTGGAAGAACTTTATTTGCATTAGTTTGCAGTTTGGAGGAAATCAGATATGCTTAATCTTAAGCATGAAATTGTTGAGGTGGAGCCTTGCACTGATGCTAATGAAATTTCTACTTGTGGTTCATTCTGAGAGAGCCATTCTTAATACTACAGTTTCAGCAAGAGAAAAGGCCTGATGTTGATTTCCATTTCCTTTCATAACACTAATTTGATGTATTAAAGTTTTTCTAGTTTAAGCTTTTATTAATGCTTGTACACTCAACTCGAGGTTTGGGAGTTTGAGAGAGTATGGAGTGTCTGCATGTTTTGGCCTGCTTGAACCTTTAAAGCAAAAAAATTAAATAAACATAAATCTATACTGAATGACATGCACATGAATCCTGTTAATGAACATCTGCTCTTCAGTCGAGACTTGGTTTATTTTTTTAATAGAATTCCTAGTTGACTTCTTTTAAAAGTCTTATGTCATCATGTTGGCCCTTTTTCCCCTCTTTGGTTACCAGTTTCATACATTACCCATAATGCTACTTGATAGTGCTGATAGTGTTGCCTGAGAGATTTAGGTTTTGCTTCATCTCCAACTAAATAAAGCGATTATATATATTTTTTTGGCCTTTCAGTCGCTCTCACCTCCTCATCTGTACACATATGCTCTACTCCAACAGTTCAGGTTACAGAGCTTTAGGCTTCATGCTAATACCACTATCTACATCTTTGCACTTGTCATCTTGTTGATCACCTCATAGCTGAGCCGTGTCTCTGGTGTAAATCTGTACAACTTTGAGACATGCGTTGGATTTTGGAACTTTAAGTCCAGTATCTCCAAAGCTTCTACGCTGTACTTCTCATTAATGTGACCCTGAACATCGCTGGACCATGGTAAGTGAGAACAGAAGCTCTTGTGTTAACAGCTATCCAGTATGTTTTGAGATTGTTGACTTGTTATTATTATTTTTATTATTTTTAAATGCTATTGCACTTGGGCTAGGAATGTGCACAGATATCTGCTCCTCTCAAACGAATAATGACAATATAGCACCAACAAATACATTTGCATCAGATGTTTTTAGCCCATCACACATATTTTAATAAGCATGGACGTGCTTCTGGTTAGGTTCTTGCTTGAGTTCTTCCCGGTGCTCATTACCCGCTGAGAAAAAGGTGTGGTGTAGTAAAACACTGATGGATTTATTGGAATTTGTTTTTTTGTTTTTTTTTGAAAACCAGATGTTTTCTTGGGTTTTCCAAATTCAGGGCATGTTTATCTTTTTTTTTCTTCTTTTTTTTTTCTTTCTTTTTTTAGTGGTTGTGTAACTTGGGTAAATATGGGTTAGTCTTAAAAAACAAACACATACTCTTATTTCCATTTCGTCTGATAAGGATCTCTGCTGGGCAGCCGGAGCTAACAGCCATCCGTGAAAGATCTTCCTTATCAAATCACCTTTAAATGTGTTACAGAAATGAGATGGTGGTCCATTTTATGTACTGCTGAGTGAGTCATGCATGAAGAATATTACAACTGACAGAATCCTAAAGCTGCTCAGAGAATTCACAAAGGGGCCAGAGATGGTTTAAAGGCACAGTGTCCTTACAGTGTAGAATTAGTTAGCAATTATTTTGGATTCATTATTTGAATTTTTTATTGTTTTGTTTCATTTTGCACTAATGATTTTTATGTGTACATTGTATGATAAGACAGACCTGACCTGTTTTAAACACAATAGATGTAGAACACATTAAACATGTGAATGCAAATCCTGATCCCCATCTTCTCCCAGTGTCAGCAGAGATAGGCACAAGCCTCCCCACAACCCCAATAGGAATAAGTGGTTCGTTTCTTTGTGAACTGGGCTTAAAGAATCATTGATAAGACGACATTTGGTGCTCCAAAAAGCCGTCATCCTTTTTAGACCACTGTAAACAACAGAAAGCGTTGGAATACTGTGTATATATAAGCTCTCCCTAATCAAGTAAGATTTTTGAAGGCTTTAATATTTAACAACATGTGAATGCTCAGGAAAGTTTGTCCTTGGATTTCTGTTTATCAGTGAAACTTAAAGGACATTGGCTTTAACTCTGTGATTCTTTAACCTGCTTTAACTGAGCTTGACTTGTGACATTTCATGTGACATGTTTCATGTTTCTGTCCTGTTTGGCTTCAGTTCATTAAGCATATACAATATTTACATGGTCTTGTGTACACTCAAAATAGAAAAGGAGGTGCAACTTGCAAGATTTGAATGTGGTTGTCCGCCATGGCATTGGCAGGAGAAGTAGGCCAGTCTGCAGATCCAGTGTGAGCAGTAAGCTTTGATACCTGAAGGCAAATTTAAGGTAGTTAATGAGAGTGGACACTGGCGTCCTGTAGACACTCCCTGTGATGTAAGAGGCACTGGTTTTGAGCTCTGCTATCATCTTAAAGGGGAATTGATGAGAATGTATTGCCCCAGTGTACAGTCCTGTGAAACTGGTAGCAATCTGGTGTAGTTTAACGGAGGTATGGAAGAAGATTGCTATATTAAAGGACTGTGGCACTGGCAAGATTGATCTTTCAATACATTTTAGGAGTATATCTCACACATCATTTTATTGCCACCTTATGGCTGAACTTCAACCTGAGCCTCGTTCCTAGCAAAGATTTTTATTCTCACTAACAAGTGGATACGTGGCTGTTTAGCTCAAATTCTTTGAGTTCTCATCACACTGGGTGTTTTGAAATAGTCTTACTTTCATTTTTAAACATAGCCATAGTTGTACTGTCTATTTTTTAAATTTTGACTTCACTTGATCACAATCAGTCAGGATTTCTTGTGTGACATTGACAATTCAGTACTAGTCTTCCAGATTTTAATAATGCGTTGTACAGTCCTTAAACCTATTTTTGTAATTTCAGCAGTCTCCTTAGTTATTTTGCCTGAAAAAAGCTAATGTTTGGACCCTATGGTAATGCCTGTGTGTGTCTTTTGTGCAACCACAGGACTTGTCTTCCAACAAAGCTACTCACTACATCAGTTACCCTGGGTTTACAATGGGGCACAGTGTCCGCGATCGGCATGATTTGAGAGAATTGTCATGAGCGAGGGGGTCGTGGGAATCGTGATGATCTTGAGGGGACTTGGTGGAATCGTGATGATCTTGATGAACTTGGAAACATACCCAAATCATTCTCCAAGCGTGCTCATATATCGTGGAGCTCCACGCCTTTTTTTGAATCTCGTAAATTGTAGACATTGTGTCCCAGTATAATCCCAGGTTAAAGGTTATATAATGTTGCCAGGTGAAACATTAATCACTGCAGTAATTATCCAATCAAATGGCTCTTGGATTTTTACTCATTTAAATCTAGGTGGCAACTTTTGTTTTGGGCAAGGCAGTGTGTATTATAAATTAAGTAGTGTATACAGTATATATCTATTGTGTTTTCTAACTCTGATCTTTGTACCATTTTTATTTCTTCTTTTTACTTAGTGGTGCACTTGAATTTTTAAGACTAGTTTCAATTAGTTTTTCACATTTGAATAACCCTTAAATCTAAATGTCTAAAATAAAAAAAAATTGTGTATCTGTTCGAATTTCATTATTTGGAGACGATTAACCAGCAGCATTAATTTCTCAGTCAGAATGCAGACAGCTGTTGGCACCAGGTTAAGCACATCAGCCTGAGTGCAGCCTCAACGTTGGATTTGTTTGAAGGTTAAAACTGACTAAACATGCCCACTGCTTGTGTGAAGCTGTTTTTAAATGAGATCTCTGTAAGGGGAGTCGCTTCTTGAGGTTTAGATCACTGCTGAGAGGTCACTAGAGGACAAGTGTAGTGGGTGTGCAGCCCGATGATGACCACTGACCTGTCAGCACTGTCTTCCATGTCAAACATTTATTCACCAGATCCTGGAAAAAGACTACTCAAGTGTGTCTGTACAGTGGAATGAAAGCTTAGATTTTCATGTGGCTGCCAGCTCGGGCTACTAGATTAAGTGCTGACATGGAAGCGACATTGTTTAATATTAACCCTTTTTATAATCATTTAACACATTGACTTGCCTTGAGAAGATTTTGAATGAGATAAATATTACAGTCCTGCTGGTTTTTCTTTTAATACCTAAACAGTAGATGTGTGTGTATGAGACACGTACAACTCCAGCTCCTGTTATGTAGGGCAGCAGACATCAGGGACTAATGCAGTATTTACGGGAAATGTCTTCTTACGTAACACTGCTTTGTTGGGTTTGCCGTTTTTGCATGCTGTATTTGTTTAGTCTGCTTGCTTTTTTTCCCTCTCCACTGCCCTGCTACTAGCAGCTGTGTAATCTTAGCAAATGATAACCAGATGAGTAGCCAATCAAATCCATGTAGTTGCTCTTGTACCCGCCTTCCGTGGTGGTATTGACCTGCAGTTGGCCTGGCGGGCTGCCAGTCAATGTGCATGAAGTCAGAGCTGCAGTGCCAGAAAAAAAGTCAGAGAGAAGCAGAATGAGGTTTTGTAACACTGCACCTGAAAGACTTGCGCTCACACACACCCACACACACACGCACACACACAGACACAGACACACCGTCTTAGACTCTCACTGCAGTAGGAGGGCTATATTTAGCACTCTTCCAGGAGGAGAAATAAGATTTGCAATAACTTGACTCCCATGCTCGACACTGCGTCATATAAACACCTTTATTATTATCATACTAAGAAAAACAAAGCAAAGCTAACCGGATTAAAAGAAATTAGACCGAAATGTTCTTAAAAGGAACAGCCTGTGTGATTAGCCCATCTTTTTTTCTTCTCTTCTGTATTAATTACTTCTCTTTTCATATTTGTTGGCATTTTGTAATTACTCCATGACAGTTTAGTACCAGCAGTGACACCTTGTAGGGTGGACAAACCATAACTTGATGAGCTAGAACAGTGTGGTGCTCTCATGAAGCAGGATAAATCAGAGGGAGCAATGTAATAATGTAATAATACATGGCGAGATGTCTTGGAATCATTCCATGTCAATTCACCTAGAGGTTCCCAGGTGACCATCTCAGAATTCGGTGTAACTTGAACCAGACATAGAACATGTTTCAACATGAACACATGCAAAATTTCAAGGTCCTAGTTAAAAAACTTTCCGAGATATGTTCATTTATAGATCACAGGCCAGGACCAATTTGTCGGCCCACGACTAGCAATTGACCATTTTTGGCATTTTTGAAACCTTGTAACTCCCCTAATAATTACTGTATAGGACTGAAGCTTTGCATACTAACTGAACCCACTCTGCCAGAATCTGCAGTCAAAATTATTCTATTTGTCAGGGTTGCTAATAATACTGCAATTCTGGAAAAAGTGCAATTTCGAACGAAGTATTTTTGAATTTTTGACACAGAAAATATATTCACCACCCCCCAAAAGTATTTTATTAGCAAATAAAATAATATATTTCCATGTAAAACAAACTGTAACAAAAATAAATGTAGTTTTATTGAGTGTCCAAAAACTGAACGGTAGGTGAAAATTTGCTCATATTGCGAGCCCCTTGAAGAAGATGTGGACAGTTCACCAAGGTACCCAATGCAACATGTATGTCAGATCTAGCAACACACAAAATTTCAGTTCTGTTGCTCATTTCCTTCATACTTAGCCATTATATTGACATTTTCATAAGGTTCAGCCCTATACAGTAATTATTAGGGGAGTTACAAGCTTTCAGAAATGCCCAAAATGGTAAATTGCAAGTTGCGGGCCGACAAATGGGTTCTAGCCTGCGATCTTTAAATGAACATATCTCGGAAAGTTTTAGAACCAGGACCTTGAAATTGAAACCTTGAAATTTTAACCATGTCTGGTTAAAGTTACACCGAATTGTGAGATGGTAAAGCTAGGCGATTTGACATGGAATGACCCCTAGTTATCCAGTTAAGTGCATTAATAGATACTAAGGGGAATTAATGAGCATATAAATTCAGTGTTTCCAGTATGCTGCAAAAGCATCTAAAATTCAGTGCATACAATCCATTTCTCTGCAGACTGACAGCCTGGCAGGAGGGATGAAGGAGGAGAACCTGTTCCAGCGGCGTTTGTCTCTGTGTCCCACAGCCACAACTCCACCCAAAATAGATCCACGTGCTCTTGGCCGGAACTTGTCGTACGCAGGGGACAATGATGTGGACCAGATCAGCCCAGGTACATGCTATTAATGTTCCCAGCAGTACATTTGGTAGTGTACTTGTAGAACATTGTTGCTTTAGTAAGTGAGACTAAGGGAATCCTGTTGCTCATCGTGTAATTTACAGCCAGTGCCTTGTTTTGATTCAGAGTGTTGACCATTGATCTCATATGGAAATCTCATGTTAATCCTCACAAGAACCAAGAGAGCAACATCGGCAATGCGCGTTGTGACACGAGTCAGTCATGCACATCTGTGAGCTTATTTATGTGAAAAAGACTAGTCAGCTCTTCTAGTGTGTTATCCTAGTAATGCAACAAAACCGATTGGTATTAAGTCTTCTTGCTGTCATGCATCATAATTTAGATTTATTAGGAATTTAGAACAAGTTAAGCTTTCAGATGCTAAAAAGTCTCCTGGTGACAGGGGATGCTGAAGCGGGGGACAGTGAAACTTATTTTAGTGTGTCTGAGGATGAGAATGCTGCCAGAGATCTGCATGGCGGTAAATCCAAAATGGTTTATGCAGCTAACGTTTTGGTTTAGAAACAAAAAGAAATGTTTTCTGCGATTTCTCACAGCACTGGCTGTATCTATCGGCTATAGTATGTGTTATGCTACACGGGTCAGTGACGTAGGCCAGCCAATCCAACGAGTTTGCTTCACTACCGGGATAGAACAGCCAATTAGAAAAGCAACATGTCTCTGAGCATTCCTAGAGTTGTAACACTCGCATGCACTTTAAAATCGGGCAAGGATTAATGTTGCCAAAGGAACCGCTGATGTCATACGTGATCGTTTTCAATAGCTAGTAACACTAATTCACCACAGCTACCCTTTAAAAGCCAGGCAGAATGAAGTAATGGATTTTTATGTCCCTGTTTTGCCCTTTACACTTATTACAATTTATAAATTATTGCTGGTGCGGTTTAAATGTGGCTCAACTGCAAATATCACCTATAATTTGTATTTTTTTTTTGTAAAAATAAATATCTTTTATGTTTACCTTTCCTGTGTCAACACTTTGAGTGCATGAAGCAGAAGTACGTGCTTGCTAAGGTGTGTGTGTGTACGTGTTCTACAGGCAGTGAATCAGAGAAGAATGGCTTGCCTTTACCGAGAGATGAGGTCAGCCCAGGCCAGTCTCCAAGTAGTGCCGTGAGTCACACTTCCTTCTTCCCATCAGTTAAAAAATGTGTCTGAAATATTTCCACCCAATCATTTATATATATATGCCCCCTTTTTGATTTCAAACAAATTTAAATATTAGTCAAAGACAACACAAGTAAACACAAAATGCAATTTTTAAATAAAGGTTTTTATTATTAAGGGAGAAAAAAAATCCAAACCTACGTGGCCCTGTGTGGAAAAAGTGATTGCCCCGCTAAACCTAATAACTGGTTGGGCCACCCTTAGCAGCAACAACTGCCATCAAGCATTTGTGATAACTTGCAATGAGTCTTTTACATTGCTGTGGAGGAATTTTGGCCCTCTCTTCTTTGCAGAATTGTTGTAATTCAGCTACATTGGACGGGTTTTCGAGCATGAACCGCTTTTTAAGGTCATGCCACAGCATTGCAATAGGATTCAGGTCAGGACTTTGACTAGGCCACTCCAAAGTCTTCATTTTGTTTTTCTTTAGCCATTCAGAGCTGGACTTGATGGTGTGTTTTGGATCATTGTCCTGCTGCAGAACCCAAGTTCGTTTCAGCTTGAGGACATTCTCCTTCAGGATTTTTTGGTAGACAGCCGAATTCATGGTTCCATTTAGCACAGAAAGTCTTTCAGGTCCTGAAGCAGCAAAACAGCCCCAGACCATCACACTACCACCACTATATTTTACTGTTGGTATGATGCTACTTTTCTGAAATGTGGTGTTACTTTTACACCAGATGTAATGGGACACGCACCTTCCAGAAAGTTCAACTTTTGTCTCATCAGTCCACAGAGTATTTTCCCAAAAGGCTTGGGGATCATCAAGATGTTTTCTGGCAAAATTGAGACGAGCCTTAATGTTCTTTTTGTTCAGCAGTGGGTTTTGTCTTGGAACTCATTCAGGCCATTTTGCCCAGTCTCTTTCTTATGGTGGAGTCATGAACACTGACCTTAACTGAGGCAAGTGTGGCCTGCACTTCTTTGGATGTTGTGGGGTCTTTTGTGACCCCTTGGATGAGTCGTTGCTGTGCTCTTGGGGTAATTTTGGTCGGCCGGCCACTCCTGGGAAGGTCCACTGTTCCATGTTTTCACCATTTGTGGATAATGGGTCTCACTGTGGTTTGCTGGAGTCCCAAACCTTTAGAAATGGTTTTATAACCTTTTTCAAACTGATAGATCTCAATTACTTTCTTTCTCATTTGTTCCTGAATTTCTTTGGATCTTGGCATGATGTCTAGCTTTTGAGGATCTTTTGGTCTACTTCACTTTGGCAGGCAGGTCCAATTGAATTGAAATTGAACTCAGGTGTGATAAACCACAGTTATGTTTTAACAGGGGGGCAATCGCTTTTTCACACAGGACCATGTAGGTTTGGATTTTTTTTCTCCCTTTTAATAATAAAAAATTACAATTAAAAACTGCATTTTGTGTTTACTTTTGTTGTCTTTGACCAATATTTAAATTTGTTTGATGATCTGAAACATTTAAATGTGACAGACATGCAAAAAAATAAGAAATCAGGAAGGGCGCAAACACTTTTTCCACACCACTGTATATATATCGGTAGCCTTTTCATTCTGTATTGCATTGCTGTTACTGTACTGTGGTTGCGTAAGTGTCTGCTTATACAGTTATGTCATTGTTTTGTGCTGGCTACTGTTTGGCAAGGTTAATGCTCAGTTAGTTGTAGTAAGTCTGGTTTAGATAGATGATGAGTTGCCAAAAATAAAATAACATTAGATATTAAGTAATGACCAAATCACTGTCTTCAGTGTGTGAAATCAGCTACTACAGAGAAACCGTATAACCTCCAGTCCCTGCATAATAAAGAGGAGACACTGTAGATAGGATAAGATTAAAAGCAGTATTTATAAACGTCAGCTACCTAATCACAGAGTAAAAACAGGTTATAGCATCGAGTCACAGCTTCCTCTAGTTAAGAAACTAATTTTGGACTGTGGAGGCAGCCATCCTCTTCGTCTCTCTCTCTCTCTCTCTCTCTCTCTCTCTCTCTCTCTCTCTCTCTCTCTCTCTCTCTCTTTTT